>JALGBA010000167.1:0-14010 GCA_023970755.1 Azemiops feae | reverse complement strand
AAAAACGGATTGCAGAATGAGATTCGGGGTTAAATTTCATGCTTAAAAATGGTTCTATTTCTAGTTTTTAAAAATTGAGCTATTTTGGTGTCCAGGGAAGGAAATTCCTGATCAGGAATTCCGGTCAGGTATTTCTGTGTCCAAAAGGCGAAAAAATTTTTTAGGACCGAAATGTAAAAATGGATTGCAGAATGAGATTCGGGGTTAAATTTCATGCTTAAAAATGGTTCTATTTCTAGTTTTTAAAAATTGAGCTCTTTTGGTGTCCAGGGAAGGAAATTCCTGATGCCGAGGTCACGGATTTCTGTGCCCAGGAAGTGAAACAAATGTTATGTCCCAAATGTAAAAACGGACGCCAGAATGAGATTCGGGGTTAAATTTCATGCTTAAAAATGGTGCTTTTTCTAGTTTTTAAAAATTGAGCTATTTTGGTGTCCAGGGAAGGAAATTCCTGATGCAGGGGTCAGGGATTTCTGTGTCCAAAAGGCAAAAAAGTTTTTTTGACCGAAATGTAAAAACGGATTGCAGAATGAGATTCGTGGTTAAATTTCATGCTTAAAAATAGTTCTATTTCTAGTTTATAAAAAATTGAGATATTTTGGTGTCCGGGGAAGGAAATTCCTGATGCCGGGGTCAGGGATTTTTGTATACAGGAGGTGAAATTTTTTTTGACCCAAATGTAAAAACGGATGCGAGAATGAGATTCGGGGTTAAATTTCATGCTTAAAAATGGTGCTTTTTCTAGTTTTTAAAAATTGAGCTATTTTGGTGTCCGGGGAAAGAAATTCCTGATGCCGGGGTCAGGGATTTTTGTATACAGGAGGTGAAATTTTTTTTTGACCCAAATGTAAAAACTGATGCGAGAATGAGATTCGGGGTTAAAATTTATGCTTAAAAATGGTGCTTTTTCTAGTTTTTAAAAATTGAGCTATTTTGGTGTCAGGGGAAAGAAATTCCTGATGCCGGGGTCAGGGATTTTTGTATACAGGAGGTGAAATTTTTTTTGACCCAAATGTAAAAACGGATTGCAGAAGAATGAGGTGAATAGATCGGGTTTAATGCATGCTTAAAAATGTACTTTTTCAGTTTTTAAAAATTGAGCAACTTGGGGTCTGGGAAGGAAAAATTCATGGATTCGGTTGGCCCAGGTAAGGCGAAAAAAAAATAATGTCCCAACTGTAAACCGATTCCCGACTGCGATCAGGGTTAAATTTCATGCTTAAAAATGGTGCTTTTCTAGTTTTTAAAAATTGAGCTATGTTGGTGTCCGGGGAAAGAAATCCTGATGCAGGGCAAGGATTGGTATAAGGAGGTGAAATTTTTTTGACCCAAATGTAAAAACGGATGCGAGAATGAGATTCGGGGTTAAAATTTATGCTTAAAAATGGTGCTTTTTCTAGTTTTTAAAAATTGAGCTATTTTGGTGTCCGGGGAAGGAAATTCCTGATGCCGGGGTGAGGGATTTTTGTATACAGGAGGTGAAATTTTTTTTTGACCCAAATGTAAAAATGGACGCAAGAGTGATAATCGGGCTTAAATTTCATGCTTAAAAATGGTGCTTTTTCTAGTTTTTAAAAACTGAGCTCTTTTGGTGTCCGGGGAAGGAAATTCCGGGTCAGGGATTTTTTTATACAGGAGGTGAAATTCCTGATGCCAGGGTCAGGAAATTCTGTGTCCAAAAGGTGGAAAAAAATTTTTTGACCCAAATGTAAAAACAGATTGCAGAATGAGATTCGGGGTTAAATTTCATGCTTAAAAATGGTGCTTTTTCTAGTTTTTAAAAACTGAGTTCTTTGGTGTCCGGGGAAGGAAATTCCTGATGCCGGGGTCAGGGATTTTTGTATACAGGAGGTGAATTTTTTTTTGACCCAAATGTAAAAACGGATGCGAGAATGAGATTCGGGGTTAAATTTCATGCTTAAAAATGGTGCTTTTTCTAGTTTTTAAAAACTGAGCTCTTTTGGTGTCTGGGGAAGGAAATTCCGGGTCAGGGATTTTTTTATACAGGAGGTGAAATTCCTGATGCCAGGGTCAGGAATTTCTGTGTCCAAAAGGTGGAAAAAAAATTTTTGAACCAAATGTAAAAACAGATTGCAGAATGAGATTCGGGGTTAAATTTCATGCTTAAAAATGGTGCTTTTTCTAGTTTTTAAAAACTGAGTTCTTTGGTGTCCGGGGAAGGAAATTCCTGATGCCAGGGTCAGGGATTTTTGTATACAGGAGGTGAATTTTTTTTTGACCCAAATGTAAAAACGGATGCAAGAATGAGATTCGGGGTTAAATTTCATGCTTAAAAATGGTGCTTTTTCTAGTTTTTAAAAATTGAGCTATTTTGGTGTCCGGGGAAAGAAATTCCTGATGCCGGGGTCAGGGATTTTTGTATACAGGAGGTGAAATTTTTTTTTGACCCAAATGTAAAAACGGATGCGAGAATGAGATTCGGGGTTAAAATTTATGCTTAAAAATGGTGCTTTTTCTAGTTTTTAAAAATTGAGCTATTTTGGTGTCAGGGGAAAGAAATTCCTGATGCCTGGGTCAGGGATTTTTGTATACAGGAGGTGAAATTTTTTTTGACCCAAATGTAAAAACGGATTGCAGAATGAGATTGGGGGTTACATTTCATGCTTAAAAATGGTGCTTTTTCTAGTTTTTAAAAATTGAGCTATTTTGGTGTCCAGGGAAAGAAATTCCTGATGCCGGGGTCAGGGATTTCTGTGTCCAGAAGGCGAAAATTTTTTTTTGACCCAAATGTAAAAACGGATGCCAGAATGAGGTTGAATGAGATTCGGGGTTAAATGTCATGCTTAAAAATGGTACTTTTTCTAGTTTTTAAAAATTGAGCAACTTTGGTGTCTGGGGAAGGAAATTCTGGATTTCTGTGCCCAGGAAGCGAAAAAAAATTAATGTCCCAAATGTAAAAACGGATGCCAGAATGAGATTCAGGGTTAAATTTCATGCTTAAAAATGGTGCTTTTTCTAGTTTTTAAAAATTGAGCCATTTTGGTGTCCGGGGAAGGAAGTTCCTGACGCCGGGGTCAGGGATTTCTGTGCCCAGGAAGTGAAAAAAATGTTATGTCCGAAATGTTAAAACGGATGCCAGAATGAAATTCGGGGTTAAATTTCATGCTTAAAAATGGTGCTTTTTCTAGTTTTTAAAAACATAGCTCTTTTGGTGTCCGGGGAAAGAAATTCCTGATGCCGGGGTCGGGGATTTTTGTATAGAGGAGGTGACTTTTTTTTTTACCCAAATGTAAAAACGGATGCGAGAATGAAATTTGGGGTTATTTGCATGGTTAAAATGTTGCTTTTTCTAGTTTTTAAAAATTGAGCTATTTTGGTGTCCGGGAAAAGAAATTCCTGATGCCGGGGTCAGGGATTTTTGTATACAGGAGGTGAAATTTTTTTTTGACCCAAATGTAAAAACGGATGCGAGAATGAGATTCGGGGTTAAATTTTATGCTTAAAAATGGTGCTTTTTCTAGTTTTTAAAAATTGAGCTATTTTGGTGTCAGGGGAAAGAAATTCCTGATGCCTGGGTCAGGGATTTTTGTATACAGGAGGTGAAATTTTTTTTGACCCAAATGTAAAAACGGATTGCAGAATGAGATTGGGGGTTACATTTCATGCTTAAAAATGGTGCTTTTTCTAGTTTTTAAAAATTGAGCTCTTTTGGTGTCCGGGGAAGGAAATTCCTGATGCCGGGGTCAGGGATTTTTGTATACAGGAGGTGAATTTTTTTTTTGACCCAAATGTAAAAATGGATGCCAGAGTGATAATCGGGCTTAAATTTCATGCTTAAAAATGGTGCTTTTTCTAGTTTTTAAAAACTGAGCTCTTTTGGTGTCTGGGGAAGGAAATTCCGGGTCAGGGATTTTTTTATACAGGAGGTGAAATTCCTGATGCCAGGGTCAGGAATTTCTGTGTCCAAAAGGTGGAAAAAAAATTTTTGAACCAAATGTAAAAACAGATTGCAGAATGAGATTCGGGGTTAAATTTCATGCTTAAAAATGGTGCTTTTTCTAGTTTTTAAAAACTGAGTTCTTTGGTGTCCGGGGAAGGAAATTCCTGATGCCAGGGTCAGGGATTTTTGTATACAGGAGGTGAATTTTTTTTTGACCCAAATGTAAAAACGGATGCAAGAATGAGATTCGGGGTTAAATTTCATGCTTAAAAATGGTGCTTTTTCTAGTTTTTAAAAATTGAGCTATTTTGGTGTCCGGGGAAAGAAATTCCTGATGCCGGGGTCAGGGATTTTTGTATACAGGAGGTGAAATTTTTTTTTGACCCAAATGTAAAAACGGATGCGAGAATGAGATTCGGGGTTAAAATTTATGCTTAAAAATGGTGCTTTTTCTAGTTTTTAAAAATTGAGCTATTTTGGTGTCAGGGGAAAGAAATTCCTGATGCCTGGGTCAGGGATTTTTGTATACAGGAGGTGAAATTTTTTTTGACCCAAATGTAAAAACGGATTGCAGAATGAGATTGGGGGTTACATTTCATGCTTAAAAATGGTGCTTTTTCTAGTTTTTAAAAATTGAGCTATTTTGGTGTCCAGGGAAAGAAATTTCTGATGCCGGGGTCAGGGATTTCTGTGTCCAAAAGGCGAAAAAAATTTTTTTGACCCAAATGTAAAAACGGATGCCAGAATGAGGTTGAATGAGATTCGGGGTTAAATGTCATGCTTAAAAATGGTACTTTTTCTAGTTTTTAAAAATTGAGCAACTTTGGTGTCTGGGGAAGGAAATTCTGGATTTCTGTGCCCAGGAAGCGAAAAAAAATTAATGTCCCAAATGTAAAAACGGATGCCAGAATGAGATTCAGGGTTAAATTTCATGCTTAAAAATGGTGCTTTTTCTAGTTTTTAAAAATTGAGCCATTTTGGTGTCCGGGGAAGGAAGTTCCTGACGCCGGGGTCAGGGATTTCTGTGCCCAGGAAGTGAAAAAAATGTTATGTCCGAAATGTTAAAACGGATGCCAGAATGAAATTCGGGGTTAAATTTCATGCTTAAAAATGGTGCTTTTAATAGTTTTTAAAAATTGAGCTATTTTGCTGTCCGGGGAAGGAAATTCCTGATGCTGGGGTCAGGGATTTTTGTATACAGGAGGTGAATTTTTTTTTGACCCAAATGTAAAAACGGATGCGAGAATGAGATTCGGGGTTAAATTTTATGCTTAAAAATGGTGCTTTTTCTAGTTTTTAAAAATTGAGCTATTTTGGTGTCCGGGGAAACAAATTCCTGATGCCGGGGTCAGGGATTTTTCTATACAGGAGGTGAAATTTTTTTTGACCCAAATGTTAAAACGGATGCGAGAATGAGATTCGGGGTTAAATTTCATGCTTAAAAATGGTGCTTTTTCTAGTTTTTAAAAATTGAGGCTATTTTGGTGTCCGGGGAAGGAAATTCCTGATGCTGGGGTCAGGGATTTTTGTATACAGTAGGTGAATTTTTTTTTGACCCAAATGTAAAAACGGATGCGAGAATGAGATTCGGGGTTAAATTTCATGGTTAAAAATGGTGCTTTTTCTAGTTTTTAAAAATTGAGCCATTTTGGTGTCCGGGGAAGGAAGTTCCTGACGCCGGGGTCGGATTTCTGTGCCCAGGAAGTGAAAAAAATGTTATGTCCGAAATGTAAAAACTATTCCAGAATGAGATTGGT
This sequence comes from Azemiops feae, assembly GCA_023970755.1. Taxonomy (NCBI): domain Eukaryota; kingdom Metazoa; phylum Chordata; class Lepidosauria; order Squamata; family Viperidae; genus Azemiops; species Azemiops feae. The sequence goes on along the minus strand of JALGBA010000167.1, from coordinate 8,352 downwards.
GGTTAAATTTCATGCTTAAAAATAGTTCTTTTTCTAGTTTTTAAACTGAGCTATTTTGGTGTCTGGGGAAGGAAATTCCTGATGCCGGGGTCAGGGATTTTTGTATACAGGAGGTGAATTTTTTTTTGACCCAAATGTAAAAACGGATGCGAGAATGAGATTCGGGGTTAAATTTATGCTTAAAAATGGTGCTTTTTCTAGTTTTTAAAAATTGAGCTATTTTGGTGTCCGGGGAAACAAATTCCTGATGCCGGGGTCAGGGATTTTTGTATACAGGAGGTGAATTTTTTTTTGACCCAAATGTAAAAACGGATGCGAGAATGAGATTCGGGGTTAAATTTCATGCTGAAAAATTGTGCTTTTTCTAGTTTTTAAAAATTGAGCTGTTTTGGTGTCCGGGGAAGGAAATTCCTGATGCCGGGGTCAGGGATTTTTGTTTACAGGAGGTGAATTTTTTTTTTCACCCAAATGTAAAAACGGACGCCAGAGTGATAATCGGGCTTAAATTTCATGCTTAAAAATGGTGCTTTTTCTAGTTTTTAAAAAGTGAGCTCTTTTGGTGTCGGGGGAAGGAAATTCCTGATGCCGGGGTCAGGGATTTTTGTTTACAGGAGGTGAATTTTTTTTTTGACCCAAATGTAAAAACGGATGCGAGAATGAGATTCGGGGTTAAATTTCATGCTTAAAAATGGTGCTTTTTCTAGTTTTTAAAAATTGAGCTATTTTGGTGTCCGGGGAAGGAAATTCCTGATGCCGGGGTCACGGATTTCTGTGCCCAGGAAGCGAAAAAAATGTTATGTCCGAAATGTAAAAACGGATGCCAGAATGAGATTCGGGGTTAAATTTCATGCTTAAAAATGGTGCTTTTTCTAGTTTTTAAAAATTGAGCTATTTTGGTGTCCGCGGAAGGAAATTCCTGACTCCGGGGTCAGGGATTTTTATATACAGGAGGTGAATTTTTTTTTGACCCAAATGTAAAAATGGATGCGAGAATGAGATTTGCGATTAAATTTCATGGTTAAAAATGGAGCTTTTTCTAGTTTTTAAAAATTGAGCTATTTTGGTGTCCGGGTAAGGAAATTCCTGATGCCGGGGTCCCGGATTTCTGTGCCCAGGAAGCATAAAAAATGTTATGTCCGAAATGTAAAAACGGACGCCAAAATGAAATTCGGGGTTAAATTTCATACTTAAAAATGGTGCTTTTTCTAGTTTTTAAAAATTGAGCTATTTTGGTGTCCAGGGAAGCCAATTCCTGATGCCGGGGTCCGGGATTTCTGTGTCCAAATGGCGAAAAAAATTTTTTGACCCAAAAGTAAAAACGGATTGCAGAATGAGATTCGGGGTTAAATTTCATGCTTAAAAATGGTTCTATTTCTAGTTTTTAAAAATTGAGCTATTTTGGTGTCCAGGGAAGGAAATTCCTGATCAGGAATTCCGGTCAGGTATTTCTGTGTCCAAAAGGCGAAAAAATTTTTTAGGACCGAAATGTAAAAATGGATTGCAGAATGAGATTCGGGGTTAAATTTCATGCTTAAAAATGGTTCTATTTCTAGTTTTTAAAAATTGAGCTCTTTTGGTGTCCAGGGAAGGAAATTCCTGATGCCGAGGTCACGGATTTCTGTGCCCAGGAAGTGAAACAAATGTTATGTCCCAAATGTAAAAACGGACGCCAGAATGAGATTCGGGGTTAAATTTCATGCTTAAAAATGGTGCTTTTTCTAGTTTTTAAAAATTGAGCTATTTTGGTGTCCAGGGAAGGAAATTCCTGATGCAGGGGTCAGGGATTTCTGTGTCCAAAAGGCAAAAAAGTTTTTTTGACCGAAATGTAAAAACGGATTGCAGAATGAGATTCGTGGTTAAATTTCATGCTTAAAAATAGTTCTATTTCTAGTTTATAAAAAATTGAGATATTTTGGTGTCCGGGGAAGGAAATTCCTGATGCCGGGGTCAGGGATTTTTGTATACAGGAGGTGAAATTTTTTTTGACCCAAATGTAAAAACGGATGCGAGAATGAGATTCGGGGTTAAATTTCATGCTTAAAAATGGTGCTTTTTCTAGTTTTTAAAAATTGAGCTATTTTGGTGTCCGGGGAAAGAAATTCCTGATGCCGGGGTCAGGGATTTTTGTATACAGGAGGAGAAATTTTTTTTTGACCCAAATGTAAAAACGGATGCGAGAATGAGATTCGGGGTTAAAATTTATGCTTAAAAATGGTGCTTTTTCTAGTTTTTAAAAATTGAGCTATTTTGGTGTCAGGGGAAAGAAATTCCTGATGCCTGGGTCAGGGATTTTTGTATACAGGAGGTGAAATTTTTTTTGACCCAAATGTAAAAACGGATTGCAGAATGAGATTGGGGGTTACATTTCATGCTTAAAAATGGTGCTTTTTCTAGTTTTTAAAAATTGAGCTATTTTGGTGTCCAGGGAAAGAAATTCCTGATGCCGGGGTCAGGGATTTCTGTGTCCAAAAGGCGAAAAATTTTTTTTTGACCCAAATGTAAAAACGGATGCCAGAATGAGGTTGAATGAGATTCGGGGTTAAATGTCATGCTTAAAAATGGTACTTTTTCTAGTTTTTAAAAATTGAGCAACTTTGGTGTCTGGGGAAGGAAATTCTGGATTTCTGTGCCCAGGAAGCGAAAAAAAATTAATGTCCCAAATGTAAAAACGGATGCCAGAATGAGATTCAGGGTTAAATTTCATGCTTAAAAATGGTGCTTTTTCTAGTTTTTAAAAATTGAGCTATTTTGGTGTCCGGGGAAAGAAATTCCTGATGCAGGGGTCAGGGATTTTTTTATACAGGAGGTGAAATTTTTTTTTGACCCAAATGTAAAAACTGATGCGAGAATGAGATTCGGGGTTAAAATTTATGCTTAAAAATGGTGCTTTTTCTAGTTTTTAAAAACTGAGCTCTTTTGGTGTCCGGGGAAGGAAATTCCTGATGCCGGGGTCAGGGATTTTTGTATACAGGAGGTGAATTTTTTTTTTGACCCAAATGTAAAAATGGATGCTAGAGTGATAATCGGGCTTAAATTTCATGCTTAAAAATGGTGCTTTTTCTAGTTTTTAAAAACTGAGCTCTTTTGGTGTCTGGGGAAGGAAATTCCGGGTCAGGGATTTTTTTATACAGGAGGTGAAATTCCTGATGCCGGGGTCAGGAATTTCTGTGTCCAAAAGGTGGAAAAAATTTTTTTGACCCAAATGTAAAGACGGATGCGAGAATGAGATTCGGGGTTAAATTTCATGCTTAAAAATGGTGCTTTTTCTAGTTTTTAAAAATTGAGCTATTTTGGTGTCCGTGGAAGGAAATTCCTGATGCCGGGGTCAGGGATTTTTGTATACAGGAGGTGAATTTTTTTTTGACCCAAATGTAAAAACGGATGCGAGAATGAGATTCGGGGTTAAATTTCATGCTTAAAAATGTTGCTTTTTCTAGTTTTTAAAAATTGAGCTATTTTGGTGTCCGGGAAAAGAAATTCCTGATGCCGGGGTCAGGGATTTTTGTATACAGGAGGTGAAATTTTTTTTTGACCCAAATGTAAAAACGGATGCGAGAATGAGATTCGGGGTTAAAATTTATGCTTAAAAATGGTGCTTTTTCTAGTTTTTAAAAATTGAGCTATTTTGGTGTCAGGGGAAAGAAATTCCTGATGCCTGGGTCAGGGATTTTTGTATACAGGAGGTGAAATTTTTTTTGACCCAAATGTAAAAACGGATTGCAGAATGAGATTGGGGGTTACATTTCATGCTTAAAAATGGTGCTTTTTCTAGTTTTTAAAAATTGAGCTATTTTGGTGTCCAGGGAAAGAAATTCCTGATGCCGGGGTCAGGGATTTCTGTGTCCAGAAGGCGAAAAAAATTTTTTTGACCCAAATGTAAAAACGGATGCCAGAATGAGGTTGAATGAGATTCGGGGTTAAATGTCATGCTTAAAAATGGTACTTTTTCTAGTTTTTAAAAATTGAGCAACTTTGGTGTCTGGGGAAGGAAATTCTGGATTTCTGTGCCCAGGAAGCGAAAAAAAATTAATGTCCCAAATGTAAAAACGGATGCCAGAATGAGATTCAGGGTTAAATTTCATGCTTAAAAATGGTGCTTTTTCTAGTTTTTAAAAATTGAGCCATTTTGGTGTCCGGGGAAGGAAGTTCCTGACGCCGGGGTCAGGGATTTCTGTGCCCAGGAAGTGAAAAAAATGTTATGTCCGAAATGTTAAAACGGATGCCAGAATGAAATTCGGGGTTAAATTTCATGCTTAAAAATGGTGCTTTTTCTAGTTTTTAAAAACATAGCTCTTTTGGTGTCCGGGGAAAGAAATTCCTGATGCCGGGGTCGGGGATTTTTGTATAGAGGAGGTGACTTTTTTTTTTACCCAAATGTAAAAACGGATGCGAGAATGAAATTTGGGGTTATTTGCATGGTTAAAAATGGTGCTTTTTCTAGTTTTTAAAAATTGAGCCATTTTGGTGTCCGGGGAAGGAAGTTCTTGACGCCGGGGTCAGGGATTTCTGTGCCCAGGATGTGAAAACATGTTATGTCCGAAATGTAAAAACGGATGCCAGAATGAGATTCGGGGTTAAATTTCATGCCTAAAAATGGTGCTTTTTCTAGTTTTTAAAAATTGAGCTATTTTGGTGTCCGGGGAAGGAAATTCCTGATGCCGGGGTCAGGGATTTCTGTGCCCAGGATGCGAAAAAAATGTTATGTCCCAAATGTAAAAACGGATGCGAGAATGAAATTTGGGGTTAAATTTCATGGTTAAAAATGGTGCTTTTTCTAGTTTTTAAAAATTGAGCCATTTTGGTGTCCGGGGAAGGAAGTTCCTGACGCCGGGGTCAGGGATTTCTGTGCCCAGGAAGTGAAAAAAATGTTATGTCCGAAATGTTAAAACGGATGCCAGAATGAAATTCGGGGTTAAATTTCATGCTTAAAAATGGTGCTTTTTCTAGTTTTTAAAAATTGAGCTCTTTTGGTGTCCGGGGAAAGAAATTCCTGATGCCGGGGTCGGGGATTTTTGTATAGAGGAGGTGACTTTTTTTTTTACCCAAATGTAAAAACGGATGCGAGAATGAAATTTGGGGTTAATTGCATGGTTAAAAATGGTGCTTTTTCTAGTTTTTAAAAATTGAGCCATTTTGGTGTCCGGGGAAGGAAGTTCCTGACGCCGGGGTCAGGGATTTCTGTGCCCAGGATGTGAAAACATGTTATGTCCGAAATGTAAAAACGGATGCCAGAATGAGATTCGGGGTTAAATTTCATGCCTAAAAATGGTGCTTTTTCTAGTTTTTAAAAATTGAGCTATTTTGGTGTCCAGGGAAGGAAATTCCTGATGCCGGGGTCAGGGATTTTTGTATATAGGAGGTGAATTTTTTTTTGACCCAAATGTAAAAATGGATGCGAGAATGAGATTCGGGGTTAAATTTTATGCTTAAAAATTGTGCTTTTTCTAGTTTTTAAAAACTGAGCTCTTTTGGTGTCCGGGGAAGGAAATTCCTGATGCCGGGGTCAGGGATTTTTGTTTACAGGAGGTGAATTTTTTTTTTCACCCAAATGTAAAAACGGACGACAGAATGAAATTCAGGGTTAAATTTCATGCTTAAAAATGGTGCTTTTTCTAGTTTTTAAAAATTGAGCCATTTTGGTGTCCGGGGAAGGAAATTCCTGATGCCGGGGTCACGGATTTCTGTGCCCAGGAAGCGAAAAAAATGTTATCTCAGAAATGTAAAAACGGACGCCAGAATGAAATTCAGGGTTAAATTTCATGGTTAAAAATGGTGCTTTTTCTAGTTTTTAAAAACTGAGCTCTTTTGGTGTCCGGGGAAGGAAATTCCTGATGCCGAGGTCACGGATTTCTGTGCCCAGGAAGCGAAACAAATGTTATGTCCCAAATGTAAAAACGGACGCCAGAATGAGATTCGGGGTTAAATTTCATGCTTAAAAATGGTTCTATTTCTAGTTTTTAAAAATTGAGCTATTTTGGTGTCCGGGGAAGGAAATTCCTGATGCAGGGGTCAGGGATTTTTGTATACAGGAGGTGAATTTTTTTTTGACCCAAATGTAAAAACGGATGCGAGAATGAGATTCGGGGTTAAATTTCATGCTTAAAAATAGTTCTTTTTCTAGTTTTTAAAAATTGAGGTATTTTGGTGTCCGGGGAAGGAAATTCCTGACGCCGGGGTCAGGGATTATTGTATACAGGAGTTGAAATTTTTTTTTGACCCAAATGTAAAAACGGACGCCAGAGTGATAATCGGGCTTAAATTTCATGCTTAAAAATGGTGCTTTTAATAGTTTTTAAAAATTGAGCTATTTTGCTGTCCGGGGAAGGAAATTCCTGATGCTGGGGTCAGGGATTTTTGTATACAGGAGGTGAATTTTTTTTTGACCCAAATGTAAAAACGGATGCGAGAATGAGATTCGGGGTTAAATTTTATGCTTAAAAATGGTGCTTTTTCTAGTTTTTAAAAATTGAGCTATTTTGGTGTCCGGGGAAACAAATTCCTGATGCCGGGGTCAGGGATTTTTCTATACAGGAGGTGAAATTTTTTTTGACCCAAATGTTAAAACGGATGCGAGAATGAGATTCGGGGTTAAATTTCATGCTTAAAAATGGTGCTTTTTCTAGTTTTTAAAAATTGAGGCTATTTTGGTGTCCGGGGAAGGAAATTCCTGATGCTGGGGTCAGGGATTTTTGTATACAGTAGGTGAATTTTTTTTTGACCCAAATGTAAAAACGGATGCGAGAATGAGATTCGGGGTTAAATTTCATGGTTAAAAATGGTGCTTTTTCTAGTTTTTAAAAATTGAGCCATTTTGGTGTCCGGGGAAGGAAGTTCCTGACGCCGGGGTCAGGGATTTCTGTGCCCAGGAAGTGAAAAAAATGTTATGTCCGAAATGTAAAAACGGATTCCAGAATGAGATTCGTGGTTAAATTTCATGCTTAAAAATAGTTCTTTTTCTAGTTTTTAAAAACTGAGCTATTTTGGTGTCTGGGGAAGGAAATTCCTGATGCCGGGGTCAGGGATTTTTGTATACAGGAGGTGAATTTTTTTTTGACCCAAATGTAAAAACGGATGCGAGAATGAGATTCGGGGTTAAATTTTATGCTTAAAAATGGTGCTTTTTCTAGTTTTTAAAAATTGAGCTATTTTGGTGTCCGGGGAAACAAATTCCTGATGCCGGGGTCAGGGATTTTTGTATACAGGAGGTGAATTTTTTTTTGACCCAAATGTAAAAACGGATGCGAGAATGAGATTCGGGGTTAAATTTCATGCTTAAAAATTGTGCTTTTTCTAGTTTTTAAAAATTGAGCTGTTTTGGTGTCCGGGGAAGGAAATTCCTGATGCCGGGGTCAGGGATTTTTGTTTACAGGAGGTGAATTTTTTTTTTCACCCAAATGTAAAAACGGACGCCAGAGTGATAATCGGGCTTAAATTTCATGCTTAAAAATGGTGCTTTTTCTAGTTTTTAAAAAGTGAGCTCTTTTGGTGTCGGGGGAAGGAAATTCCTGATGCCGGGGTCAGGGATTTTTGTTTACAGGAGGTGAATTTTTTTTTTGACCCAAATGTAAAAACGGATGCGAGAATGAGATTCGGGGTTAAATTTCATGCTTAAAAATGGTGCTTTTTCTAGTTTTTAAAAATTGAGCTATTTTGGTGTCCGGGGAAGGAAATTCCTGATGCCGGGGTCACGGATTTCTGTGCCCAGGAAGCGAAAAAAATGTTATGTCCGAAATGTAAAAACGGATGCCAGAATGAGATTCGGGGTTAAATTTCATGCTTAAAAATGGTGCTTTTTCTAGTTTTTAAAAATTGAGCTATTTTGGTGTCCGCGGAAGGAAATTCCTGACTCCGGGGTCAGGGATTTTTATATACAGGAGGTGAATTTTTTTTTGACCCAAATGTAAAAATGGATGCGAGAATGAGATTTGCGATTAAATTTCATGGTTAAAAATGGAGCTTTTTCTAGTTTTTAAAAATTGAGCTATTTTGGTGTCCGGGTAAGGAAATTCCTGATGCCGGGGTCCCGGATTTCTGTGCCCAGGAAGCATAAAAAATGTTATGTCCGAAATGTAAAAACGGACGCCAAAATGAAATTCGGGGTTAAATTTCATGCTTAAAAATGGTGCTTTTTCTAGTTTTTAAAAATTGAGCTATTTTGGTGTCCAGTGAAGGAAATTCCTGATGCCGGGGTCATGGATTTCTTTGTCCAAGAGGCGAAAAAGTTTTTTTGACCCATATGTAAAAACGGATTGCAGAATGAGATTCGTGGTTAAATTTCATGGTTAAAAATAGTTCTATTTCTAGTTTTTAAAAATTGAGAAATTTTGGTGTCCGGGGAAGGAAATTCCTGAT
>JALGBA010000166.1:0-134029 GCA_023970755.1 Azemiops feae | reverse complement strand
CCCCCCCCCCCCCCCGCAATTTTTTTCTTTTCTATTTTTCTATTCGTAGTTTTTATAGTTTGCACCGGCTTTTTATTTCATAAATACGAGGAGGACTCAAATAGACATTGAGTATTTTATTTGAAAGTAACCTTCGACCCAGCGACTTTTTTTGGGAGTTCAAAATGTTTTTGTTGCATGCAGAAATAAACATTTGTTTGCTTTGTAGCAGTTCATTGATTTCATAAATGCAACACAACATAGCTTTTTTATACATAGCATAAAGGTAAAAAACGATATATGCAGTGTTATCTTCATTTTTGATGTCAAAAGGGTTTTGTGGCTCCCAGTTTTTTATTTTCTGTGGGAAATGGGTCCAAATGGCTCTTTGAGTGTTTAAGGTTGCCGACCCGTGCACTAGGCTATTGCAAAAGCTAAAGTTTTGTATCAAACCCTAGTATCAATTCTTTGCTTTTAATATATTTAGTCAAATTCCAATTTAATCAAATTCCATTCAAATGGAAGCAAATTTCCATTAAGTAGGTTAAAACATTTACAAATCTAAGCAAAACAACTCAGAGTCATTTCTTTTGGTTGATGGATATATATATGTTTAACTAAACATTTTAAAAGTCAAAAATTTCCAAAAAAAGATTATCCAACAATTACCGTCTCCTCTTTCCAGAAAAAAAATTGCAAGCTGAAACTGCAAGAGTGGGTATTAAATTTCACATCCACCCCACCTTCCTCAGACCAAAATTCTAAGCAGAGAAAAAAAAGTTAAAACGAGCACACACACCCCCCCTTTTCTGTCTCTCTGGCTCTTAAGGTAGCACAGCCAGTGAAAAAGGAGACAGGAGAAAGAAAAAGAAATTTTACAAAAATCTCACCACTAAGAAAATAGTTTTCTCTCCTTCACATGCATTTTCCATGAATTCTCTCACACATCCTCCATGGGACTCTTCTCATGCAAACACTTGCTATTGCTTTTCCATTTACTTTTACAACAATAACATCTGCAATTTACTATTTCTTTCACAGCCTGGGGTCGGGGGTTTGAGGGCTGACACACACACACACACAGGGTCAGCATACCCATACATTTACATATCAGCAAATTAACTCATTCACTTCCATTCTAACTGCTTGCATAAACAATTTCACATAGAAATATTTCATTTCATACTTTCACCAGGCAAACCATTTATTTTTAAATAAGGCCTTTTTGTTTGTTATCAGAGAGGGTTTTGACCCTCTTCCAAGTCTTGGAAATAACACAGAACAACACAGACAGACATATATACACAGATACTATTAAGACAACATTTTTTTAGACATGTGGCTTGTCCTGCAAGAAGTGAGAAAAATCATGAGGTGATTCCAACCAAACATGTGGATTTTTATAGGGCCCTTTTTAACCATCTCTTATTTTTCTCACCATTCCAAGTCCAAGCTTAATGTTCTAGATGGCCAAATATATATAAAAAACCACACACATCAATTTGGGGTTTGAGGCCAAAGCAGGCCTCCCTTTTAATTAAAAAAAAAAGGGGGGGGACATTTATGGTTGCTTCCAATTTTTCCCAGCAACTTCAAAGGACAGTGGGGAAGGACTAAAAAGAATATTGAACCTGGGGCCTTTTGCAGGTGTGAAGGGGGAGGGGAAAACTAGCAGCCTCCTCTCCTCAGGTCTGACAATAGGGATAATTTCCAAGGACAGTAAATGGCGCCATTGTCTAACAAAAGGGAATTGAATAGTCCAAAGAGCCAGATTAATGGAAAAAGAGAAAAAAACTTGCTTTCAGTTCTTTGAATTTTTCTTTTCTTTTCTTTTCTTTTCTTTTCTTTTCTTTTCTTTTCTTTTCTTTTCTTTTCTTTTCTTTTCTTTTCTTTTCTTTTCTTTTCTTTTCTTTTCTTTTCTTTTCTTTTCTTTTCTTTTCTTTTCTTTTCTTCCGTGGCTTTAGTTGTTATCAGATAAACTAGCAACCGGAGGTTTACAAAGTTTTTCAACGTTGCCTTCTTGAAGATTATTTTTACTGCCACATATCAACACAAAGCACCACCAGACGTTGTCTGATGGGGTTAAACTTAACAGCCACTTGAGGTTTCAAAACATCCCAATTTTTCAAAACACATTGCAAAGGAGTACATTTTAGCTTAATTTCCTTCTCTAAATTACTCTGATGATTCCCCATTCCTGTATTACAAGACACTTTCTTGGCCCCTTCACGTAAAAGCTGGTCAGGGAGATCAACCCCATGTCTTATTCCAGGATTACAAAAACTTCTCTACTCACCAAGGCACCTGTTGTAATTTCTCCCATCAGTGGAGATGCATGAAACCTCATTGAATTCGGGCATTCGGGTTCCTCAGACACGGATCCTACCGCCGCCGATGAAGCGCAGAAGTCTTCCAGGTCAAACACCTAGGAGCGCTCTAAGACTCACGCTTCAGTTGCCGTCGGTTTCGTCCTGCCAAGAATCGAAGGCTCGCCAGGACCTTAACAAGGGTCTCCAGACGTGGGGGCTGTTGTGGCCTCCGCCTTTTCGAGCAAGCCCCACGCTTGGACACCAGGTTGTAAGGTTCTCCTCTTAACCTCACAAACCTCTCTAGGCTACTGAGGAATTTTAAAAAGCCAAAGAAACTCCTGAGCCGAAGTTTCAGCAAAACAGATCTAAACAGAGTCGGGTGTTCTCCTCCCTTTTCGTAGCTGCTTAAAGGGATGAAGGCACACACAAAGATTTCTTCCACTTTTTATACCCTTTCAGAGCAAAGAGACTCAAGTCTCGGTACCAGGAGTAAGAAAGCACAGAAAAACAAATTTTCAAGGTGGTGACTCATACACATCAATCCAGGCTAGCTCAGCTTCCCCCCTCCCTATTTCCTGGACCACTGAATCTCATCTTGCTCCTTTCATGTAAGCAATCACCTGTATATAGAGCATGAGACATTTGCTTTTATGTAAATAATTTCCCAATATAAGGCACCTACAAAGCTGCTTGCACATAAACAAAAACATATATTTATAAAATGATTATAAAATATCACTACTAATATCAATATAAAGTGGTTACAAAATACCACTACTAATATCAAGCGTAAGCATAATAAAATCCCTTCAGAATAATACAAACAATACAAACATAATACATATAAGTCTAAATAAAAAACAATATAAAAAATACAAATATTACAGTGCACCTACCCCCCAATATTTAGCCATCACTAATCTAGCAGCCATTATCAAATTTACAATCAATTCCTTTTTTGCTTCATTTATATCTTGTTTTTCCACCAGTAACAGTAATGCAATCCTCGGTGACATATCTAAATTTACATTCAAAAGTTCTCTAATTTCCCTAATAATTTCTTAATGCTCAAGAATTAAGATTAATGCTTAAGAATTAACTTTACTCATTGCCATTGGTTCAAGAAAAAGAGCAATAACAGGGTCGATAATTATATTTTGCACATTTTCATCAATATTATATACCTTAGAACACGGGTCGGCAACCCGCGGCTCCGGAGCCGCATGCGGCTCTTTGAGCCATCTCCTGCGGCTCCGGAGCCTCCTCCGCCATTTGCAGAGAGAGACAGAGACAGAGACAGAGAGAGGCACTTGCGCTTCCCCTCTCTGTCTCTCTCTCTCTCATGCGGACTTGCCCCCTCGCAGGGCTCCTGATTGGACCTGTGCCCAGGTGCCCCGCCCCCTGGGAGAAGGGCGGCCAGGAAGTCCCTTTCCCGGGCTGGCCCCGTCCGAGGCTCATGTGGCTGGGGAGCCACGCGGGGAAGCTCCGGGATCCCCGCTGGGAGCGGCCCACCGGAGCCTCCGCTGAGTGGGCCAGCCCTCCCGCAAGCCGCAGCTCCAAGGGAGAGCAGCCCCTGCGATGCCCAGCCAGCGCGACCATTGGCCAAGCAGCAGCAGAGCCGGAGACAGACGGTCAGTGGCGGGGGGAGGGAGGGGGCTCCGAGTCTGCAGAGTGCCACCGCGAAGCGGCCGCAGGGCAGGTGGTGCGCCCCCCCGGCTTACCTGTACCAGGTGGCAGTCCCGGCGGGGGCATCGCTTCCTGGACCATCCCCGGGCCGCCGAGCCGGCCACACGTTTTCCTGGGCTGGGCGGCAGTGTCGGCCGTGCCGGCGGCCGGCGGGGGCATCGCTTCCCGGGCCGCCGAGCTGGCCACGCGTTTCCCCAGGCCAGGCGGCAGTGTCGGCTAGGCCGGCGGCCGGCGGGGGCATCGCTTCCCGGGCCGCCGAGCCGGCCACGCGTTTCCCCAGGCCGGGTGGCAGTGTTGGCTGGGGCGGCGGCCGGTGGGGGCATCGCTTCACGGGCCACCGAGCTGGCCATGCATTTCCCCGGGCCGGGCGGCGGGCGGCGGTGGCATCGCTTCACGGGCCGCCGAGCCGGCCACGCGTTTCCCCGGGCTGGGCGGCAGTCTCGGCTCGGGTGGCGGAGGCATCACTTCCCGGGCCACCGAGCCGGCCACGCATTTCCCCGGGCCAGGCGGCAGTGTCGGCTGGGGCGGCGGCCGGCGGGGGCATCACTTCACGGGCCGCCGAGCTGGCCATGTGTTTCCCCGGGCCGGGCGGCAGTCTCGGCTCGGCCGGCGGGGGCATCACTTCCAGGGCTGCCGAGCCGGCCACACGTTTCCCCGGGGCGGGCGGCACTGTGGGCTGGGGCGGCGGCCAGCGGGGGCATCGCTCCCTGGGCCGTCCCTGGGCAGCCGAGCCGGCCACACATCTCCCCGGGCCCACCATTTCACACTTTATGAGATATGGGGAAGTTGAAATTTTCTTCTTGGCAATAACAAACAAAATAATAGAAATCCCATCCACAATGATACAAAACACAGCTTAGCTTGAGTTTAGACTAGCGGTCCTTTATAAGTTCAGTTTGATGAGAGAATTGGAACAAAAGATATACTGTATATTCCTAAATGCTCTTAACATAAATTAGTTTAATAAGCTTCTGTTAACTAGAACCGAATTGCTAAGCAAAGACTGTATCAAACTGGCAGGGTTTTAATTTTGTTTTAATTTTTAATTTTTATTTATTCGTATCTGCTTTAAGATCAACTAACGGTTCTCTCAATAATTGTCAAATGATAGTCCACAGAATTTATTTTTATCCCACCTTTATTTTTATAAATAACTTAAGGTGGCAAACATACCTAATACACTTTCCCCCCAACAACCCTGTGAGGTGGGTTGGGCTGAGAGAGAGTGACTGGCCCAAAGTCACCCAGCCAGCTTTCATGCTTAAGGGACTAGAACTCACAGTCTCCTGGTTTCTAACCTGGTGTCTTAACCACTCGACCAAACTGACTCTCAGTATTCAAGATTATTTCCAGGTTCCCCTATATCTAAAGTCTAAAATGTTATACTGTAGTGTAGTCACATTGACACCTGGCATAGGCCTTTTTATTATTGCATTTATTATTTATTATTTTTATTATTTTAATCTTTTAAAAATATATGTAACTTTAAAAAATTCTGCTTGGGGGGATTTACATCTGCTTGCTTTCACTTGGTTTCAGCAGTTTTCTAGCATTCCTAAAATGTTTTTTTTCAATGCACCTTTACTAAGCTTTAAGAGAAAGGTGAATGTATTCACCAGGTCAAGGAAAGATTTTGTCACACTAATCAGCAGGTTAAAAACTGGTGTTTGGAACGTGGCTCAAGATCCCAAAACAAACAAACTCACTTGGAATTCCAGCAACAAAGTTTTATTTAAAAAGAAGCGTTTGCAAAGGCTTGGTGAACTGAAACACACACAGGAGTTCAGCCACACCTTAAAGAGCTGTTTGACACATTTTTATATCCTACCCCTGATGCAGATTTACCCCTCCCCTATCACACTCAATGCCCCTTATCTCACCCGACACCTAATCCGGACCACCTAAAACCACTGCCCTCCCCATGCCCTTTGTACTCATCTTATCTAGCACCATCTACTTTGCTATCAACAAAGCTTACTTCTTATCTGTCTGCGGTTATGCCTTGAGCTCTAAACTTTATATACAGATGTTGTTTTTCCTCTACTTGCGGTTTCAGTTAGCTAGCAACTCCTGCTTTTCACATTTGTACTTGTCAACGTTTAGATAGATAGACAACCTTTATGATTTTCAGGTGGCTTCTTCTAACAACCTTTAAGCTCATTAGAAATTTCTGAATAATACTTTATTCCTTTCAATCTACCCTTTTTCTTTATCCTTTCAGAAATTTATAGACAATTCAAAAATACACTTTGCATATATGGGTTACAGTTTATACTTATATGTTGGCAAGCAAGCTTAAGCTATAGTGATCCCAATTATAAAGGGATTTACATCCACTTTGATAGTTCTTGTTCTACCTCTCTGTGAGTTTCCAATATCTCACTTTCTTGTTGTTCTTCCTCCTCATTATCCCTCAGACACAATCCATTCTATATCCCATGGAATTTGAATATCACTATCTCCCAATATAACTGAATTTAGGTCAGGTTGTGTTTCTGCTGTCTAAATTTCAATTTCTCCTATAATTGGGTATGTGGGCTAAAGAGTCTGTTGATGTCAGACCTTTACATATTTTTAACCAATCCTCCACTATTACTATGTCACAAGGTTCTTTACAGGGACAGACTGGTCCACAATCACAACAGTGATAAGAACAACAACATTTAGTGATACAATTAAAATCACAGAACCAACACATTATGTAGAAGTTTGTAGAATGCGGAGGTCCACAGCTTCTTCTGGAATCCTTGGATGGAATAACATAAGTCACCACTCAGATCGAAAAAGTCAGAAAGCTGCTACTCCTGCAATGAGAAAAATCACAAACAAACCCAGGCTATTATTTCTTCACCCCACAATGACCACATCAGTTTTTGGTAATTTTTATTCACAGCGGGTCTTCTCCAGGAATTAGTTTCCACTCTTTTGGCTCCACCCTTTTTCTTTCTTTCGAACTGCTGTTTCAGTTGTTAGGAGGACTTGGTAGGGACCACCCCAGGCTGAAGTAAGTTTTTATTCACAACAGCTTTCTATCAGGACCCAATCACCAGGCTGAAACTTGTGGACAGCAAACTCCAATGGAGGTGTCTGGGCTAGCAATCCTTGCTTCCTGAGAAAAGGCAAAGCAGAAAACAGCCCCAGTATCTAATTCTTTATAAACATGTCATTAGTTTCATATTGTGGAATTTCCCAGTTGAGGTAATTTAAAATCAACTTGAATGCATTGAAATAGCCTCACCATTAGATGTTATAGAACTTTTTATTTACTTCTTTACATATCATATATTAACCAATCATATATTAACCATAGAAAAGTATCAACCATTCCTCCCTTCAGTGGCTGCTTCTGTGTCCTAGCTATTGCTTTATTCAACATCTGTCTCCCATCTGGCAACATCCACTTCCCACTTTCTTCTACTTCCCATTTTCATTGTGTCTCTCTTTTCCCCCCAACTACTTTGCTATGAACAAGTGTTTACTTCCTTTCGGCTTTTTGATTTAAAATTACCCACACTTGATAAGAAATGCTAACCACCAAGACTTCCCCAAATGTCAATTTTAGACAAAAATGCCACTGGCTGCCTCTTTCCCCCCACTTCTGGGTAAAAAACCCCCAAGCCAAACCCCCTTCCCTAGCCATTCCTTTGTCCGTATTTACAAACAAATTGCTTAGTAAAGAGCCAACAAAGGAGCGCTCACCAAACTCTGCTTGAGTTTGTTTGCATACAAATCTTTATTCAAGACAACATAGCTCATTTATAATCTCAAAAATTTTCTCAACTCCTTCATTTTGAACAAGGGTTGAATTACAATTCCTTCAATTCTTTTAGGTATTATTTTCTATCAGTGTGTCCTGCACACAGACATAAAAACAAAAAATAAATAAAACAACAACAAAAAAGCAACTCCACAAAATAAATAAATAAATAAATAAATAAATAAACAAGCTTAATAAGATATTCTGAGTTACTGAAATAGTTTTGTATCAAACTCTAGTATCAACTCTTTGTTTTTAATATAAATTTAGTCAAATTCCAATTTAATCAGATTCCATTCAGATGGAAACAAATTTCCATTAAATAGGTTAAAACATTTACAAATCTAAACAAAACAATTCAGAGTCATTTCGTTTGGTTGATGGATATATAGGTGTATTCAAGTTCTTCTCATATTTCATTTATTTTAAAAAATAACCTTATTTCTTACTTCAAGAATGGGTATTAAATTTCACAAACACCCCGCCTTCCTCAAATGAGAATTCTAAGCAGAAAAAAAATAGTTAAAAAGATCAGACACCCCCCCCCCTTTTTCCTTTCGGTCTCTCTCGCTCTTAAAGCAACACAGCCAGCGGAGAGAAAAAAAGAGAGACAGGAAAGAAGAAGAAATTACACAAAAATCTCACCACTAACAAAATAGTTTTCTCTTCTTCACATGTATTTTCCATGAATTCTCTCACACATCTTCCATGGGACTCTTCTCATGCAAATACTTGCTATTGCCTTTCCATTTCACTTTTACAGCAACACAAAAAAAATCTGCAGTTTACTGTTTCTTTCAGTCTGGGTGGGGAGAAACTCACTCACGCACACACACACACAGAGGATCAGCATACCCACATATTCACTTCCATTCAAACTGCTTGCATAAACACTTTCACATACAGATATTTCATTTCATACTTTCGCCTGACAAACCAATAACTATTATTATAATTTCAAGGAGCTGTTCACAAGCCAATGAGCCTCCCCCCCAATCTCTTTGTTGTTTGTTTGTAAGTAAGGCCTTTTTATTAATTATTATTATTAGACACAACACAGACAGACACACATACACTACCTCAACACTCCTCTAACAAAAATGGACTATATATTGCCTGGGATCCAACAGGCATATAAACTTCTTTTATTAACCTATATGTTTAGTGCTTGACATAGCCAATTTTTAAAACTTCCATATTTTGAGCAAAATGCACTAGTGCTTTTAATAGGATTTCTTGGCCACTCAAAATAACAATATTGAGTCATGGTACCTTTACTCTTATCCCAGGTGTATTTTCCAGATGAATCCATCCCATCCTGATAGTATTTAAAACAGCAATACTTTATCAAGTATAAAAAGTATAAAAAGTGGAAAGAGGGGCACATAACTAAAGCAGAATATCAGCAAATAGCCCGAGCCTGCAAAGATGAAGTGAGGAAAGCTAAGGCTCAAAATGAACTAAGGCTTGTGACCAAAGTCAAAAATAACAAAAAAAAAGCTTCTTTCAACATGTAAAAAACAAGAAAAAAGTTAAGGAAATGATTGGTCCATTAGTGGGGGAAAGTGGCAAGAAGGTGACAAGCAACAGGGAGAAAGCAGAACTATTTAACTCCTTTTTTGCATCTGTCTTTACACAAAGGGAAAAAACAGTCCAACCTATCAAAAACAGTACCATAAAAAATAGATTAGAAACACAAGTTAAGATAGGCAAGAAAATGGTAAGTGAGCACCTATCCAGCCTAGACGAGTTCAAATCACCAGGACCAGATGGATTACACACCAAGGTTCTCAAGGAACTGGCAGATGTGATCTCAGAACCACTGAACTATATTTTTCAAAGTTCCTAGAGCACTGGGGAACTACCAGAGGACTGGAAAAGAGCTGATGTAGTTCCCATCTTCAAAAAAGGGGAAAAAATGGAACCAGGAAACTACAGACCTATCAGCCTGACCTCAATACCTGGGAAGATTCTGGAAAAGATAATCAAACAACAAATCAGCGAACACCTAGAGACAAACAAAGTCATTACTAAAAGCCAACATGGGTTTGTCAAAAACAGATCATGTCAGGCAAATCTTATTGCATTCTTTGACCAAGTGACAAAATTAGTGCACCAGAGGAATGCTGTGGATATAATTTACTTGGACTTCAGTAAGGCATTTGATAAAGTAGATACAACCTACTACTTGATAAGACAGAAAAATGTGGGTTAGACAGCATCACCACCAGATGGATCCGTAGCTGGCTGACCGGCCGTACTCAGCGTGTGGTCCTCAATGGAACCGCATCTACATGGAGGGAAGTGTGTAGTGGGGTGCCCCAGGGCTCTGTTCTGGGCCCAGTGTTCTTCAACATCTTCATCAACGATTTGGATGAGGGGATAGAATGGGGAACTCATCAAATTTGCAGATGACACCAAGCTGGCAGGAATAGCCAACACTCCAGAAGACAGGCTTAAGATACAGGAGGATCTGACAGACTTGAACACTGGGCGCTATCTAACAAAATGAAATTCAACGGTGAAAAAAGTAAAGTTCTACATTTAGGCAAGAAAAACCAAATGTAGGTATAGTATAGGGGTACCTTGCTCAATAGTAGCAACTGTGAGAGGGATCTCGGAGTCCTAGTGGACAATCACTTAAATATGAGCCAGCAGTGTGCTGCAGCTGCCAAAAAAGCCAACACAGTGCTAGGCTGCATTAACAGAGGGATAGAATCAAGATCACGTGAAGTATTAATACCACTTTACAATGCCTTGGTAAGGCCACACTTGGAATACTGCATCCAGTTTTGGTCACCACGATGTAAAAAAGATGTTGAGACTCTAGAAAGAGTACAGAGAAGAGCAACAAAGATGATTAGGGACTGGAGGCTAAATATAAGGAACGTTGCTGGAATTGGGTATGTCTAGTTTAATGAAGAGAAGGATGAGGGGGACATGATAGCAGTGTTCCAATATCTCAGGGGCTGCCACAAAGAAGAGGGAGTCAAGCTATTCTCCAAAGCACCTGAAGGCAGGACAAGAAGCAACGGATGGAAACTAATCAAGGAGAGAAGCAACCTAGAACTAGGAGAAACTTCCTGACAGTTAGAACAATTAACCAGTGGAACAACCTGCCTCCAGAAGCGGTGAATGCTCCAACACTGGAAGTTTTTAAGAAGAGACTGGACAGCCATTTGTCTGAAATGGTATAGGGTTTCCTGCCTGAGAGGGGGTTGGACTCGATGACCTCCAAGGTCCCTTCCAACTATTATATTATTATTATTATTATTATTATTATTATTATTATTATTATTATTATTATTATTATTATTATTATTATTATTATTATTATTATTATTATTATTATTATTATTATTATTATTATTATTATTATTGATCATCGCACAGTCAGCCAGATGTTTAGACTGGATTTGGCATTTTGTCTACCTATCGAGTCCTTACCAAGGACCTGGGATAGGCAGATGTGGATGTTTGATGTTATTACAGATATCATCGCAGGATGGAAGCAGTTCCTAGTAAGGCCGCCTTTTGCAATTGACTAATGGCGTATTTGTCAATGCCAATGGTGTTCAAGTGGTGCTCCAGTTGTTTTGGGATTGCACCCAAGGCGCCTATTACTATTGGTACTACCCTTGCTTGCTTTTGCCACAGTCTTTCTATTTCTATTTGTAGGTCTTTGTATTTTGTTATCTTCTCCAGTTCTTTCTCATCTATTCTGCTGTCTCCAGGCACTGCCACGTCCACTATCTAGACTTTTTTGTCTTTGTTATCGACAATTGTTAAGTCCGGGGTGTTATGTTGCAGGTGCTTGTCTGTTTGAATTCTGAAGTCCCAGAGCAGTTTAACTTTATCATTTTCTATGACTTTCTCTATTTTATGATCCCACCAGTTCTTGCTTACAGGCAAATAATAATAATAATAATAATAATAATAATAATAATAATAATAATAATAATAATAATAATAATAATAATAATAATAATAATAATAATAATAATAATAATAATAATAATACTTTTACCTTAAGTATATAGTTTATTCTGCCAACCTTGCCCTCAAATGAAGTAATTAAAACTACCTAACCATGGCCACTGAGTTCCCTCATCTATTTGTTTTTATCCCCAAATAAAATAACAATATTGAATCATCAGGTCTTTATCTAAATCTTTTACCATTCTACTATAAGGAGGATGATTCCATCCAGCCAGGATCTTTCCCAGGGGACTGTGAGGAGTGGTGATAACATTATCTCCCTTTCCCACAACTTTATCTCCTTTTCCCTGGCCTAGGGAGTCCCCTCTTTGATCCTTCTGTGGCTTCTTGGAAGGTCTATTACCCATCAGTGGTTACCGTCTGGTTCTCTTATCCTTACCAAACTAGTGAGACCACTTTTCGCTTCACCAAGCCGCTTCCTTCCTTTTCTGGCCAATCTCCTCGCACAGGTATGGAAACTCGTACTCAGGAGTCCGCTCTCACATCGCCTTGCCAGCCCTTACGGCCCTCGGGGCGTCTCATTCACCCTCTCACAGGTCTCATATTCACACCAGCCTACCCACCCAGCCGCCCAGGTAACTGTGAAAATGCCCTGATTTTCTTACCTGGGTCTGTGCACAGAGTTTCCCGGCAATTGGTACTTGACCCACCTCCTTGCCTTGCCAGTCCTTCAGACCCTCGGGACATTCACACCTTGTGCATGTATGTCTTGCCAGTCTTCCAGGACCCTTGGGACATCCACAGCTTGTGTATGTCTTACCAGTCCTTAGGACCCTCAGGGCATCCACAAAAAAAATTGACCTGACTTCCTTTTGTTCCTGGAATCCACTATTTAGTGTCCGGTTCTTTGCGGGTACCGGGCCGGGGGTGGTCACCTTTCAAGAGACCGTCAAAATCGATGTGGCGCCTGCCCCCTTAGGGGTGGCCACTCCCAGGGGTCCGGGGACCGTTTGGATTATCCCAGACGAGCCCCCAAGTTGTTTGGAACGTGGCTCAAGATCCCAAAACAAACAAACTCACTTGGAATTCCAGCAACAAAGTTTTATTTAAAAAGAAGCGTTTGCAAAGGCTTGGTGAACTGAAACACACACAGGAGTTCAGCCACACCTTAAAGAGCTGTTTGACACATTTTTATATCCTACCCCCGATGCAGATTTCCCCCTCCCCTATCACACTCAACGCCCCTTATCTCACCCGACACCTAATCCGGACCGCCTGAAACCACTGCCCTCCCCATGCCCTTTGTACTCATCTTATCTAGCACCATCTACTTTGCTATCAACAAAGCTTACTTCTTATCTGTCTGCGGTTATGCCTTGAGCTCTAAACTTTATATACAGGTGTTGTTTTTCCTCTACTTGCGGTTTCAGTTAGCTAGCAACTCCTGCTTTTCACATTTGTACTTGTCAACGTTTAGATAGATAGACAACCTTTATGATTTTCAGGTGGCTTCCTCTAACAACCTTTAAGCTCATTAGAAATTTCTGAATAATACTTTATTCCTTTCAGTGGCATGATCCCAGTGACATAAGAGGATACAAAGGAGTATCTATTTGCTTTCTGGTAAGACCTCCTTTTCCCCTTAACCAATGAATACCACAGGACGGAGGAAATTGGTTTTTTAATCAAGCTCCTTGTAAAATGTTTTGTCAAGTAATAGCAGTAAGAGTTGAAAAGAACAAATAAACGAGATCAGCCATTTGCAGCACAAAAATCTTTTAAAGGTGCCCTTCCCGATACTGTCATGAAGAATTTGCTACAGCTGTTCAAAATTAGTCTAGCACAGCACCAGACATCAAAGAATCTGTAACCTATTTATAAGGTAGCTAAAATGTTTAGCTCTTTTTTTCCTAAATACGGGAATGAAGATTGTTATAACAGACTACTAGATAACTGACACTTTTTCCACCTTGTGAAAGAAATTTCCTCCAAATATTATCCTAAACAAAAGTTAAGAAATGATTTGAGAGAATCTTATACATACATACATATTCTCCTACATCCATGTCCACTCTCATCATCCACTATCATAATTTATTTGCTCCTTTCCATCCATCTTCAAGGCCACAAGTTATTACCTTAAAGAAAAAAGCCACTCCTGCTACTGCTTGGGTTTGAGGGAGGAGGCAAGCCATAGCAGGGACCAGACACCAGTGAAAAAATGCTCAGGGGATGTTAGAATGCACAGATTTTGCTATCACCAATTTGTGGGCAAATGTTATCAGTGGTGGGTTGGGCTTTAATTAGCAAATTGATTTTGGATGTCAAATTGAAACAGCAAGCTTGTGACACAGTAAATCAAAGTACCTCTATCAAAATTATACATTAATGCACTTATTAATAAGCCAGAGGTTACATACAGTATATGAATATGGCAAGAGAGCCATATGAATTGAACTGCAGTTGAGTGCAGGATCCCACAGAAGGAAATAAGTAAAGAAGAAATGACAGCATGAGCATTTTTAGCCTCTCAGTTACTCTCTGAGCTAGATTTCAACTGAGTCAGGCAGATGACTAAGCTGTTCTATTTTACAGAGCTGTGGAAGAACGGAGCCAATGTACTTACAGTTCATTCAAAACCATGGTCCCCTGTTTTCCCTTCATGCTTCCATTCAGAGTTCAGAAATCTATGGCTCAGAGGCCTTTCTTCTCACTCAGCACAAATAAAGAGCAAGGTAGAAGTTACAGCAGGTGACACATTTTAAATTCACACTTCATACCCCTTTTCTGTAATCTTTCCCTCCACAAACCTTGATTAATTAAAAAGAGGAGGTGTGGTGGCTCAGTGGCTTAAAGACACTGGAGATGGTCTTTGCTCCAGTGGTTCGAGTCCTAACACCGCATGGCAGAGTGAACTTTTCTCAGCTTCTGCCCACCTAGCAGTTCGAAAGCATGCTACATGTGAGTAGATAAATAGGCACCACTTTGGTGGGAATCGTGGTGTTTCATGCAGACGGTTGGACCCCTGCTGGTGCTGGACCTGCTATGATGCGACGCCCGACTGTGAGGCGACATTGCTGGTGAGAGAAGGCACCAGATAACAATGTAGGATGCTGCTCAACTTTCTGGTGTGTAGCTAGTTCGCCCCCTGTGGTGCACCCTGGATTGCGTGTGAGTGCAAACTAAATGGACTAGTACTCTTCGGCAGCCAAATAACTACTTTGTACTAACACTGTAGTCTTCTGGCCAGTTGTACCATTGCCATATGCTAAATAAATAAATTTAAAAGAACATACAAATCAAGATGCTAGATTTTTTTTAAAAAAAGCAAAAGACAAAACCTCACTTCCCCCAAAGCCTCTACCAGGGTTCATCATACTAATGGGTAAAGCAAATCTCAGATTACAGTAATATTGATGACAATAGATGGTTAAAAATCCTATGAGTCTTTGTGGTAGAATAATAATAATCCAGACTTTTTTGTCTTTCTTAACAATTGTTAATAAGAAAGACAAAAAAGTCTAGATAGTGGACGTGGCAGTACCTGGACACAGCAGAATAGAAGAGAAAGAACTGGAGAAGATAACAAAATACAAAGACCTGCAAATAGAAATAGAACGACTGTGGCAAAAGAAACCAAAGGTAGAACCAATAGTAATAGGGGTCTTGGGTGCAATCCCAAAACAACTGGAGCACCACTTGAACACCATCGGCATTGACAAATTCACCATCAGTCAACTGCAAAAGGCAGCTTTACTCAGAAGAGCTTACATCCTGCAACAATACCTGTAACACCATCAAACATCCACTTCTGCCTATCTCAGGTCCTTGGGAAGGACTCCATAGGTGGATAAAAATGCCAAATCCAGTCTGAACATCTGGCTGACTATGTGATGAACCTTAATTAATATTATTATTAATAATTCCACATAGACTTGTAGGACTTTTAAAATGAATTTTAATTCAATATTGGTATATACTCTTGGAAAGAAGCCCATTTTAATACCTGCTGCATTTTAAACATATTGATAAGATACTTAGAAAGCTTCTATGAGATCTTTATTGATTCTCAGCTGTCAGTTGGGCTACTATTTTGACCTCTATTTCCTAATGAAAATGTAAGTGTTCTCTATGAGTCCAGTTAAAAAGTTATTATTTTAATCCTTTGGGTTCCTTACAGTGAGCTGCTTTTTCAGAATTAAAGGTTGCAAGACATGCAGTAGTTGTGCAAGATGGGGATTTAAATTTGACTGCTATTTCTATGAGAAATTGTCACTCAGGGATAACAGTACTCTGAAAACTGCAGGAAAAAATAATTATTTTGGAGTTCATGGGCAAAAAATGGTATAAATTCATGTTGAAATTTGGATTGTCTAAAATTGCTGAATAGCAATACATTCAATTAAAATATTTGTTGACTAGAAAATTTGGACTGGATATATATTAGAAACTCATATATTTTTATTATCATGAGACAGAACATTAGATAATTCCAGATTTAGAGTTTATTTTTTTATAAAGAAATGACACAGACACAATGCAACATACAGTATACAGATATAAGTAATTTGCAAGTAACTTGAAATACAATAAATATTTGGAATAACCTGTTTTAAAAAAATCAATGAAGTATTCTATTAAAGAATATGAAATTTTGTGATCTTAAGATACAATTCAACAAAATTATCTTTTAGTATTTTCTGTACACTCCAGAAGATGTTTAGCAAGGCCTGGCTATCAACTTCAGTATTTTAAAAAATGCAATATGGCAGAGGGGACACTGACCCACGTGTGTTGGGCTTGTTTCTTAGTTGTCCCATTTTGGCTTAATATACTAAGAGAGAAAAAAAGATTAAATTGAAGATTGAATGCTATACTAAAATGTACTGTATACCAAAAATTTGATTACGTATTGATTCATGAAAATCTCTGGATTTATCATGCATGAAGTGTAGCCAAAAATGTCATTTTACTATGATGTAAAGAATCCGCTACACCAGATTTAAAATCCAACATTTTAAGATAAGTGTTCATTCTCCATCTATTAATAGACTTATTATCACTGCATTGAAGAAATTAAGCAGCAATATTTCCTGTGGTCAATGTTTAATCTGCTGTTTAAAAACAGTTATTTTTTCTCTATATATTTTACTATGTACAGTGGTACCTTGGTACTCATCATTAATTGGATCCGGGAGGCGTGATGAGTACCAAAAATGATGAGTACCAAATAAATTTTTCCCATAAGGAATAATGTAGTGAATCACAAGGCAGCCGACACCAACAAGTTCTAGCTTGTGTGTTGAGTACCAAACAAACAATGAGTATCAGGACAACATTTTCACATCAAAATGCATTGAGTACCAAATTCGATGAGTTTCAAAGCAGTTCAGTACCAAGGTACCACTGTACTTCATTATTCCTATTTTTTTTGTTTCTTGTTTATTTAGTTTTACTTTATGTTCGTGTTTTATCCTTTCTTTTGTATATTCAAGCAATACCATTCTGAAGAAGTATGTGTCTAGGTAAAAAAAATCAAAATACAAGGTGCTGTTCTTTCACTAATTAAACATACATCTCTTTCCATTTTACATGAAAATTACTATTGGAAAACATGAAAGACAGCATCAAATAAGAAACATGGTGTAACTAAATTGAACCCACTCCCGGGGGTCTATGACAACTCAAAGCGACTAGGTGGGTGTGGCTGGTTAGGTGTGACCGTGTAGGTACAGCCATCGTGGCCCCACTGACTCGGGACGGCTGGGTCGGCATGGAACAAGGCGCACTGGCTAACTCAACGTGGGGACAACTCGGTGCCCCACAAGCTCCTCACCTCCCCAAACTGCCAGCAGCCAAGTGCGTGAGCGTGCGCACACACACACTCCACATTCCAGGTTTGGGGACTTTTATCCACAGAGGAAGGAGAGGTCCTTCTCCCCAAGCCCAGGCAGGATTGACAGCTTGCCAGCTCAGATGTGGATAAAAGTCTCCAAGCTTGGAATGGTGTTTGTGTGCACGCGTACGCAGCACGCCAAAGGAGACATTCCTCTCCCAATCGCAGACATCCGAGCATTGATGTGTCCCTGTCTGGTGCCACCTCCCGGCAAAGCAGGAGGCAGAGGATGCTGCTGCTTGTGGAAGCGTGGAGGAGAAAGTTTGCAGGAAGAAGTTTCCTCCGAGTCCAACCTCTGCCTCGACAGATCTCTGGAGAGAAGGAGGGGGTGGCAGGGAGAGGCCGGCCAGGCAAAGCAGGAGGTGGAGGGCGACACTGCTGCACGTTGAGGTGCGGAGTCAAACTTCTGCCTGGACAGATCTCTGGAAAGAAAGAAGAGGAGGCAGGGGAGCTTGTTGGGGCAGCCTTCACTCATGCAGCTCCCCCACCACCCCTCCTGCTCTCCAGAGATCTTTGTAATTCAACCAAGAAAAAAAGAAAGAAAGAACATCATTTTTTTTTTATAACAAGTTTTATTGGTTTTTTTTGGTTTTACATCAAAGTGCTTAAGAATCATCGTGGAGATAGGGTAATCAATCATCCATATAAAAAAGGGAGAAACATAATCATACATATATAGTTCAAGTTAATTCTTTAAAAGTTCCCTCTATTTCCCTCAATTGATATAACATAATCGAATTAATACATTTCTAAATAGAATTTAATCAATCAGAAAAAAAAATATCAATAATATTTCACCTCTATCAAGTCAAATCCTGTTTTCAAGCTTAACTAACTACAATCACCACGTTCCAATTTAGCTTTAAATAAACACATAGTTTACACTTCGGGTATCCAATTTCCCTTATTTTGTAAAATATAAATTGTTTCTAAAATGTACATATTATTCCAACCATTCTATTTATACTTCCCAATTAGATTCTATTTCTTATTCTACTCTATTTCACATATATATTTTATAAATCAATCCATATCTTTAAAAACCCTTTTTAACTCATTACATAAAGTTTAAGTCCTATCAAAGTCATTATACCTAATTAACTTTTTGTTTACCATCTTTTCCATATTACATTTCCCAACCATAGTCAAATCAATAATTTTCATGTCAGCAGTCTTAACTCAGTCAAAATCTCTAAAAGCCTTTTTAACCCATCAGATAAAGTTTTAACTCTCATTTTTAAAACTAATTCTAGCTTTCTATATTATTCCACAAAACACCTTATTTCATTTCAGGTCTGTATTCTATTTCTTCTTCTATTAACTTTTTGTTTACCACCTTTTCCATATTACATTTCCCAACCATAGTCTAATCAATAATTTTCATCTCAGTAGTATTAACTCAGTCAAAATCTCTAAAAGCCTTTTTAACCCGTCAGATAAAGTTTTAACTCTCATTTTTAAACCTAATTCTAGCTTTCTTTTTGTGCCAAGCCGGTTGCCATAAAAGAGCCTCTAAATCCTCAAATCTTAATATTTGATTATACATATTTCTCAACAATTCAGTCTGATCATATTTCTCTTCTCTTTTTTCCAATATTGTCTGCATTATATAGTCAGTCTTATTCAGTGTAGTAGTTATTTGTTGATTATCCATGTTATCACAGTTCTCGATGCCTCGTATTTGCAAATCAATTCCTGTTGCTTTTGATGTTGTAAATGTTTTAATTGAAATCCGCCTTTGGTCATCAGGATTCTCCATAACTTGTATATGAGATATGATATCTTCCTCTGTGTTGATTTGTTCCTCTTCTATTGTTGTTTGAATTGTAGGGTAGTCAGTTGGAGTCTGGAAGTCAATTTGAAGTTTTGTAATAAAAGCATCTATTCTAGCATTCACTTGTTCAGTAAATTCATGTATTCTTCCCAGCATCCGATTACCAATAGATTGTAGATATATTTCCTCCATCTCTTTAATTTGTACATGTAGTTGCATGCCGGCCTCTTTGGGGTTAACCTGTTCTTCCTCTGTTCTTCCTTGGTCTATAAATTGATCAGTCAGAGTTTGATGTTCAATTTTTAATTCTGGAGCATCATCTTTAATGTTCATTCTAAATTATTCTTTAAGTTCCAAAATTTTCTCTAATATAAGTCCATAGCCAAGCTGTGGGTAAAATTCCATTTCAATAATAGAATAATCTTAGTTTTTTGATGAAGATTCAGTTTGGAAAGTAACTACAACAATAAAAATTCTATAATAGGGATAATATAAAATATAATATCCAAACAGAAATAAAAAAGAGTAAAAAGGCCAAGCAAGACAAGGAGGAAAAAGCAAAAAAAACCAAAGTCAATATTATAAAAAAATATCCAATTTATAATCCAGAATAATAATTAAAAAAGTGCCTTGAAAGTCAATTCTTATATTTATAATCCAGAAAAAAAAAAAAAGAAGGTCCATATATCTGAAATATATAATTTGTACTGTAAAGTCAAATTAAAATAATGGGAGACAGAAAAGGACAACAGGAAAAAAAAACCTTCTTTCAGCTGGTTTCAAAATCAGATAAGAATGTCTGGGCGTACAGCCAAGTGTCTGGGCGTAATTAAAATGGATACTTTGTTACCAAGGCTTCAAACCGCAAAAGACAGCCCAAAATGCAGGGAAAAAAGTTTTAAAATAAACAATACAGTTAGAATGGCTTTTTTTTTTAAAGTAGAAAAATGTCTTTAAAGAAGTAAGTTCAAATAAAATAGCTTAAACCACGCTTATATACAGAAGGGGGGGAGGAAGAAAAATACTCCACCCCCCTCCCTAAAGGCTTCCGCTTAAGCTAAAGACAAGCAGGCAGAAAGAAAGAAAATCCATCTTCACAGGAAAGATTTTTTCAGGATCCCCGAAATCCAGCAACTCAAATAGTCAGTAAAAATTAATTATTTTTCTCAGAACTCGTTTTCCCAAGTATCCGAATGCCGCTCTCTTAAAGTAGGGAAATAATTCCAGAAGCTTTTCACAGGAAGGTAGTTAGGGTACAAAGAGGGAAGGAAGGGTCTCACCCGGATCATCCACGGTGGTTCTTTTCGCTTAGCTGTTCTTGTGACTTTCGGCTGGAGCAGAAATGACATCATTAATGTATTATAAATGAGTGCCTGAAGACTGCACAGTGCTCTGGTGCAGATCAGCAATGACATGTTCAATAGTTCCCCTTTAAAATCTCTACATTATGTTTTCTAACTCTATAGTTTAAAAATAATCTTCATAGCCAATGATTTTGTAATAAATGCTTTGCTGTTAGGTTGGCCTATATAAAATGGATGATTGCTTTAAGAACTAGCCACAAATAAACCAGTGCCAGAAATAACAGTAACATTTATGACGATTATATATAAAGCAGTTGATTTTTTAAGAAATAAACAGGTTCCCACATGTAATGAATTATTCCATTTACAGTTGTTTGACGACTTCAGAAACTCTTGACTTAATTCTGAGATTGTTATTCAGTGGACTTTCTCCCCATTTTTGTCCGCACTTTTTAGCTAACATTTCATTAGATATTAACAGATTGCTGCATAATTTACTGCTTAGAAATAGCAAGAGCAGGTCCATGCCAAAAAGAAAAGTATATTTGCTGCAGGTCATGGAAGCAGAATATATAATAGAGTTCATACATTGATCTGCTTTATCCTCATAAATGTTACTGTCATTTCTGGCACTGGTTTACTTGTGGCTATGAAGATTATTTTTAACGTATACAGTTGGAAAACATAATGTAGAGATTTTAAAGAGGAACTATTGAACATGTCATTGCTGATCTGCACCAGAGCATTGTGCAGTCTTCAGGCACTCATAATATATTAATGATGTTATTTCTTTTTTTCTTGGTTGAATTACAAAGATGTAAGGACCTGCCTCAGCTAGTTCTCCCAAGAAAGCAGAACTCTTGAAACTGGCATCATTTCAAAAAGGAACTTTTATTGAGAATTAGTGATAGCAGGAGAGCAAAGCAAGATCTAAAGACTTCCTGCGCAAATTACTACATTTAAACTTTCATTTCACAAAACTCCACCCCAGAGCCCAACTGTCCAGTTTGCATCCAGCCAATCCACAGGTGCGAAGTTGTTATGGGAACCGGAACTGATAAGGGACAGTTCCTAGGCGCTTCACCGGATCTCACAACTGAGTGGAGATAAGGCAGATGGCCCCTAGCACATTCCTTTCCCCATTTCACACCCAAAGAGATACATCAAAGTTGAGAAAGAACAAAGTAGAGGAAATACATCCATAAGGCCCCCTCCCAGCAGAGAAAAGCCTCCCCCCTCCCACTAGAATGGGAGAGCCCCGAAAAGAAACAATGAAGGGGTTTCTGACATGCTGTCCCCCTTAAAAGAAGGAGAAGTCCACCTGTAGAAACAAAAATAATAAAATAGGGAGGAAAAGAGAATAATAGGTTAATTAGGTTTGTCTGGGTAACGAGCATGAAAACATTTGAACAGTTTGGGGGCTCTAATGTGCTTTTTATGAACCCACTCATTTTGAGAGGCTGGGAGATCTTTCCAGGCCACCAAGTATTGCGTGGCCCCATGGTGTTTACGTGAATCTAGGTTCTCCTTAATTTCAAAGTGTTGTTCACTCTCTACCATGATGGGTGGAGGTGCAGGGGGAGCTGCTGGCCTTAAAGGTTAGGTTATTTCAGGTTTTAACAGGCTGCAGTGGAATACAGGATGGATTTGCCTTAAGGGCTTTGGGAGTTCCAGTTCCACTGTGACAGGGTTTATGATGCATTTTATTTGACTGAAGGAATCTAGTAGACAGGTATCCTCGGTCCCCTACTTTGAATCGTTTAGGTTCTACTCTTTTCTTGTCTGCCTGAG
The DNA here is from genome assembly GCA_023970755.1 of Azemiops feae. NCBI lineage: Eukaryota > Metazoa > Chordata > Lepidosauria > Squamata > Viperidae > Azemiops > Azemiops feae. The sequence goes on along the minus strand of JALGBA010000166.1, from coordinate 111,594 downwards.
CTTTATAAGCTGCTCTAACTTCATCTAGGGCTTTTCGGACTACTGGCCAGGTGTTTTGCAACTGCTTAATCCATTCCTTAAGGGAAGGGATGGTGGGCTCATTATTTGGCAATTTGGGCATGGGGTTGAAAACGTGGCCTGTGGCTACTTGAAAAGGAGTGAATCCCGTGCTAGAATGGACTCCATTGTTGTATGCTACTTCAGCAAATGGCAGGAGGTCAGTCCAATTGACCTGCTGATAGCTGATAAAATATCGCAGGTACTGCTCCAGTACTGAGTTCGTTCGTTCGTTCTGTCCCACCATTCGTTTGAGGATGACTAGATGACAGGCCCTGGTCCATGCCCAAAAGGTCCAAAAATGCCCTCCAGAATTTTGAGGTGAATTGGACCCCCCTGTCGGAGATTATGAGCTGTGGGGCTCCATGTAAATGTTAGATGTGGTGGAGGAACATCTTTGCCAAAGTCTGTGCCATTGGTATCTTTGGACAAGGGATGAAATGGACCTGCTTTGAAAACAGATCGGTCACCACCCAAATAACTGTATTTCCAGCGCTCTTGGGTAGTTGTACAATAAAATCCATAGAGATCTCTCTCCAGGGTGCTGAAGGTGATGACCAGGACTTAGGGGACAGTATCAATTGTGAATACGTACAGATGGCTCCTCTCTAGTCTGGTCACTTGTAGGCCTATGAATGCAGGGTCATGAAAGGACAGCTAAGGAGACACCCAATGTTCTAAACCCACCCGAGGACAGCTGGTATCTTGGGGAAACACCCAAACCACCCAAGAGTGAACATATGGTCTTGGGGGAAACACCCAAGGGGGAACATACTAGCTACTTCTGCTTTCTTATCTACAGTGTGCCAGCCTTAAAGGGCGAAGTCTTAATCTTATGTGTGTCAGCTTTGCTGGGTGAAGTGCTTATGTAATCAAAGTAGCTATAAGAATAAGCTTTCTCTGCTATTTGAGGCTTTTGGTCTTTTTTGTACAGAAGCCTGTCTCTATTCAGCTGAATAAACACGTAAGTTTGAAGGCAACTTCTGGTTTCCTGTATTTTTTTATCAAGCAAAACCTCAGAACCTGCACATCAAAGGGTTTGCGACCGGTTGCAAAAGGCCAGGTGTCTTTCCTTGCCTTCGCTTTGCTGCTGGCGACATAACTCTCCACGTCTTTCTTAATGGAGGGCCATCAAAATTGTCGTTTTAGAAGGTGTAACAGTTTCACGAACCCAAAGTGCCCAACCGCTTTGGAGTCATGGCAGGTCTGCATAGTCCTTAGTCTCTGGCTGGTGGGACATACAATTTCCCCCCTACCCATGCAAGCCCATCTCGCATGGAGCAGAAGTTTTTGTGGCTAAGAAACCAGTCGTCTTTGTCCAACGCTTGTTTGAATTCAGACGTGATCGTGGTGTCTAGCAAGGGTTTTCCCTTTGACTGTGCTCTCGTGGTCACTGGTGCAGCTAGCTGTTGCATTGGAAGCATGGGTTTAACTATTTCTGTTTTTACACTGTTATATTGCGGTAACCTCAATAAGGCATCTGCTAGGAAGTTTTTCCCCCCTGGCAGATAGCGTAGAGTAAAATTCTCTGAAACAAGTTTTATTTATTTTTCATTTTTTACATCAAGGTGCTTAGGAAACAACGTGGTGATGGGGTAATCAATTATCCAAAAACAAAGTCATAGATGTATAGCTCAAGTTAACTCCTTAAAGGTTCCCTCTCTATTTCCCTCAATTAATATAATATATTCAAATTAATACATTTCTAAATAAAATTCAATCAATCAATAGAATTATCAATAACATTTTACCTATACAAGTCCAAATCCTGTTTTTAAGCTTTACTAAATTCCAATTACCATATTCCAATTTAGCCTTAAATAAACATATTGTTTACACTTCGGGTATCCATAATTTCCCTCGTTTCATAACATAATAATTATAATGTCTAAAATAAGCATATTATTCCAACAGTTACATTCTTACATTTCCCAAATATATTCTGTTTCTTATTCTGATAACACCTCCTTTACTAATACCATATCTTCCATTGTCACAATCCATTTCCTTGTTCTCATTCCATTACAAGATGATTATCATACCTAAAATAAACATATTATTCCAAAAAATACATTGTTACTCTGTTTCACATATATATTCTATTTCTTATCCTAGTAGCTCCTCATTTAAAACCTTTTTCATATTACAATTCCAAACTATAAACTGACCAATAATTTTCATCTCGGTTATAGGTCTAAATCCTAAACATTAAATCAGTCCATATCACTAAAAAGCCTTTTTAACCCATTAAGTACAGTTTTAAATCCCATTTTTAAATCTTACTCTGGCTTTCTTTTTGTGCCAAGCCGGTTTCCATAACAGAGCCTCAATATCAACAGATAAGTCTCCCTTCATTCCTCGACATATCATTTGAATCAAGGGAGAGCATCCCATTATCAATTTTAAGGGACTGGCTCCTTTGTAATTATTCCATTGTTGCCCTAAAAATTCAAATCTCAATATTTGGTTAGGCTGAGTAGCACAATCGGTTGTGTCCAATGTTGTAATTAGTAATTGGTTATCAAAATTGTCACAGTTCTCAATATGATCATCAAAAGTCTCAGTAGATTGTGTATAGAATAGTATAAAGTCCTCTTTGGTGTTGGTTTGTTCCTCTTCTGGTATTCTTTGGCCTGTAGAATAGTCAATTGGAGTCTGGAAATCAGTTTGCAGTTTTGGAGCAACATCTTTGGCTTCCATTCTAGAGTTCATTTGCTCAGTAACTTCATTTTTTTTTTCCAGTATGAGTTTATAATTAAGATGTGGATAAGATTCCTCCATCTCATTGAGTTGTACGTGGTGTTGCATACAGGCCTCTTGAATATTGATCTGTTCCTCCTCTGCTATTCCTTGGCTTGTAGCTTGATCCGTTAAAGTTTGAGATTTAATTTGTAGTTCTAGAATAATCTCTTTCATTCTGGAACCATTTGCTCAGTGGCATCATGAATTTTTTACAATATGAGCTTATAGTTAAGTTGTGGGTAAAGTTCCTCCATTTCAGTGGTGAATAAAATTAGTCCTTTAGTCTTTTAGTGGAGGCTATCTTTAATAACAGTCAGTCAGTATCCACCTCCACAATTTCTAACAGTTAGTTTCACCATCCAGCTGTTTCAACTTCTTTATCTTTTCCCTTTTATGATAATTTGAAGGTCAAAGCCAGCCTCAAAATCAAAGAGAAAAAAAAAACAATTGCAATGATAGATTTCACCACTAGATGTCCCCAGTAGGTTATAGAATCTTTTCCCAGAGACCGATAAAATTTTTCAGTTAAAGAGATAAAAAAAACAATATTCTCCAAGTAAATAGAATAATAAAATTCTGTAATAGGGGTTTTTTCGGGACCCAAAAGTATCCAAAAGTAGAAATAGTCCTTAAAGTTGATTATTCTTTCCTTTTGTTCCAAGGCTTTTCTTCCCAAGTAAGCAAACACTGCTCTATCAAAGCAGGGAAATAATTCCAAAAGGGCTTTTCACAGGGATAAATAGGGTAAAGAAAGGAAAGGAAGGGTCTCACCTGGATCTTCCACGGTGGTTCTTTATGCTTAGTTGTTCTTGTGACTTTCGGCTGCTGCGGCTAAGTGATCGGCCATGTTAATGGCCGATCTTTTCTCCGTCGGCCATAAGGAGCTGCCTCGGACCGCGGAAGGAGCTGCCGCCCTTCCGCGGTCAAACGAGGGTCCTCCTCAACGGTGGTCACGCCTCCAGGGCGACTTTCGACCCTATTCAGGGTCTACCGGCGAAGGGAAACCGGCCGGCGAAGAGATGACTCTCTCCGCACGACCGCCAGCGCAGCGATCCGGAACCGGAAGTCGCGTAGAGTAAAATTCAATCATTGGAAGTACTGTGCCCATCGGGCCTGTTTGGGAGACAGTTTCCTTGGGGTTTTCAGTACTTCCAGGTTTTTATGATCTGTCCAGACCTGGAAGGGAATCTTGCTCTCTTCTAGGAAATGTCTCCAGGTGAGAAGAGGCCACCTCACTGCGTAAGCCTCCTTCTTCCACACTGCCCAGCGTTGTTCTGTCTCAGTTAATTTTCTTGAGGTGTAAGCACAGGGTTGTAGCTTTCCTTGTTCGTTTTCCTGAAGTAAAACTGCCCCCACCGCTACAACGCTTGCTTCAGCCTGAATGACAAATGGCTTCTCTGGGTCTGGGTGTTTCAGGACTGGCTCTGCGGGAAAAAGTATTTTTAATTTCTCGAATGCGGCTTGGCATTCCATGGTCCACTTTTTTTATATAGATTTTATTAGTTTTTATAGGGTTAGGAATAAGGTGGGGTCGGGGTTGGGGTTGGGGTTGGGATTTGGGTTAGGATTAGGGTTAGGGTTGGGGTTGGGTTTTTTCCAAATAACATTCTCAATATTTAGCAAACAGCATAATGTCTGGGTTCATGTGTTTAACAAACAATAATAGTTAATAGTTAATTATCATAAACAATATGTTAATTAATCACTCAATAGCCTTCTTCTTGCTAATATATATTCAAAATTACATATCACATTCCTTTCTCTCTAACTTGTTTTTCTAGCCATTGATAGAAATTATCCCATGTTCTAAAGTACACTGAGTCTTCTTTCTCTTTTATCTTTAAAGTCAATCTATCCATTTCTGCACACTCTAGAATTTTCTTAATTAGTACTTCTTCAGCTGGTAAATTTTCATTTTTCCAATGTTGGGCAAATACAATTCTTGCTGCCATTAGTACGTGTAGTATTAAATATCTGCAACCTTTCTCATAATTAGCTCCTATTATTCCTAACAAAAATAATTCTGGTTTAAAGTCTATTTGTTTTTTAGTCATTTTCTCCAACCATAAATGTATTTTAACCCAAAATCTTTTTGCTTTAGGGCATGTCCACCAGATATGATAATAAGTACTTGGTCTTTGTTTGCATTTCCAACAGTTGTTTGAAGTATTTTTAAACATTTTTGCTAATCTCACTGGTGTCATATGCCATCTGTAAAACATTTTATATAAGTTTTCTTTATATGCGTCTGCTTTAGTTAATTTAATATTTCTTTCCCATACCTTTTGCCAATCTTCTAATTCTATATTATATCCAAAGTTCTTTGCCCATGTTATCATTGTTTCTTTTACTTGTTCTTCCTCCATCTTTAAGTTTAACAGAAATCTATAGAGTTTCTTAATCAACTTTTCATCTGTTTTTAGCAGTATCTGATCAAATTATGTCTGTTCTTTATAAAATCCCATTGTTTTAACATATTTTTCATATCTCGTTTGAATTTGCAGATATGGCCACCATGATAGATCAATACCTTGTTCTTGTAAATCTTGTCTGTCTCTCAATTTTCCTTCATTGTCCAAAATATCTTTATAAGTCACAACTTTACCGTACTTAATTAAATTTCGGTAAGCAAAAGCTTCCATTGTTGAAAGCCATCCAGGTATCTTAATATAATTTTTTTCTTTTCTTTTTTCCCATTCTGAAAGAAGTGCATTCCTTATAAAATGGTTTTGAAAGTATCTGTGTATTTTATTCTTCCCATACCACAGAAAGGCATGCCAACCAATTTGTAGGTCATGCCCCTCTAGGTATAATACTCTTTTGTCTCTAAGCATTATCCATTCTTTAAGCCATGTTAAAATAGTTGCTTGGTAGTATAACCTCCAGTCCGGCAGTCCAAATCCTCCACTTTCTTTCGCTTCTTGTAGCATTTTCACTTTAATTCTAGCTTTTTTTCCTTGCCATATAAATTTCAATATTATTGTATTCAGTTCATCAAAAAAGGCTTTTCCCAGCCTTACAGGAATCGTTTGAAATAAAAAGAGTATTTTTGGTAAGATATTCGTTTTCACTGTTGCTATTCTCCCCAACATTGAAAGTTGGAAGTTTTTCCACTTTTCCAAATCCAATTTTATTTGTTTTAGCAGTCTTACATAGTTATCTTCTTTTATTGTTACACATCTTGCTGTTAGATAATTTCCCAAATATTTAACTTTTTTAACTATTTGAAGATTTTTTTTTTTGTTAGTTGATTTTTTTGTTTTTCTGTTAGATTCTTTGTTAGCACTTTAGTCTTTTCTCTGTTTATTTGCAACCCTGCCACTTCTCCAAATTTTTCTATTTTCTCCATAAGTTTAGTGCTTGTTTCCAATGGATCTTCCAATATAAAAACCAAGTCATCTGCAAATGCTTGTAGTTTATATTTTTCATCTTTTATCTCCAGGCCTTTAATTTCTATATCTTGTCTGATGTTTCTATTCAATACTTCCAGTGTTAGTGTAAATAATAATGGAGATAGTGGACATCCCTGTCTTGTGCCTTTTTTAATGTCAGAGTTTTCTGTAAAATCTCCATTTACAATTATTTTGGCTGTTTGTTTATAATAAATTGTTTTAATTACATTTATAAAGTTTTCTCCAAAATCCATTTCCTCTAGTTGCTGAAACATAAATTGCCAGTTTATGTTGTCGAACGCTTTCTGTGCATCAAGAAATATTAAAGCCATCTGTTTCCCTGGATGAATTTCATAGTACTCTAACACATCAAGAATCATTCTTAAATTATTTTTTATCTGTCTTTTAGATAGAAAACCATTTTGGTTTGTATGTATAAATTCGGTCAAAAATTTCTTTAGTCTTTCTGCTATTATTGAGGCGAAAATGTTATAGTCTACATTTAATAATGATATTGGTCTATAGTTTTTTATTTGCGTTAGATCAGAGTCTTCTTTGGGTATTAAAGTAATGTTGGCTTCAGTCCATGTATTTGGTATTTTAGCCTCCAGGAGTATTTCATTACACAGTTCTTTCAATATTGGGCTTAGTATATCTTGTAATGATTTATAAAGCTCTGCGGGTAATCCATCTGGACCCGGAGTTTTATCATTTTTTTGCCTTTTTATAGCCTCTGTAATCTCCATCATTGATATTTTTCCATTTAATATGTTTTGAATATTCTCTGAGATTTTTGGTAAGTCTGCTTTTTTTAAAATACTGCTGTATTTTTTCTTTTGGAATTTCCTCTGCCTTATAAAGTATCTCATAATAATCTTTAATAATTTTTTTAATTGTTTCATTTTGAAACTGTAATTCACCTTTTGGATCTTGCAGCTTGTTTATCAATTTTTTCTCTTTTTCTTTTTTCAGTCTATATGCTAACCATCTCCCCGGCTTGTTGGCATTTTCAAAGAAGTTCTGTTTAGCCCTTTTAATCTGTTGAGCCATTATTTCCATCTCAGCTAAATTTAATTTACGTTTTATTATCTCCATTTGTTTCTTAAGTATTTTCTTTTGTGGATCTATTTGTAATTCTGATTCTAACTTTCTGAATTCTTCCTTCAACTTTAACTGTTGTTTCTTTTCTTTATTCTTTTTAGTGATATAAGTTATAGCCAACGGTTTGAAATATGTTTTAGCCGTATCCCACACATTTTGAAGCGATGTTTCTTCTTTCTTGTTTATTTTGAAGAAAAAATCCATTTCCTTTGTCGCTAGTTGTAAAAATTCTTTTTCTTTCAATATAGATTTATTCAAGAACCATCTTAATTTTTTTTTTAAATAAGTTTTATTAGTGTTTTTTTTTATTTTACATCAGAGTGCTTGATAATCACCATGGAGATAGGGTAGTCAATCATCCAAAAAAGAAAACATAATCATACACATATAATTCAACAATTCTTTAAAAATTCCTTCTCTATTTCCCTCAGATGCTATAACATAATCAAATTAATACGTTTCTGAATAAAGTTCAACCATTGTAAAGAAAATCAATAATATTTCACCTATATCAATCCAAATCCTGTTTTTAAGTTTAACTAATTTACAATTACCATTTTCCCCTTAGCCTTAAATAAACATGTAATTTACATTTCGGGTCACCCAGTTTCCCATAAACAATAATTATTTCTAAAGTATGTAGATTATTCCAACCATTATATTTTAATATTTCCCAACTATATTCTATTTTCTATTCTACTCCATTTCAAATATACTTTTTATAAATCAATCCATATCTCTAAAAATCCCTCAATTGTTGTTACATAATCAAATTAGTACATTTCTGAATAGAATTTAATCATTGTAAAAAAAACAACAGATCTAAATGAAATTCAATCATTGTAAAGAAAATATCAATAATATTTCACCTATATCAAAACATATAATTTGCATTTCAGGTCTCCCAATTTCCCATAAAACAATAATTATTTCTAAAATATACATATTATTCCAACCATTATACTTTAATATTTCCCAACTATATCCTATTTCCTATTCTACTCTATTTCAGGTATATATTTTATAAATCAATCCAATCCATCTCCTGTTTTTAAATTTTACTAATTTACCATTACCATTTTCCAACTTAGCCTTGAATAAACACATAATTTACTAAAAAACATATTATTCCCGAAAAAGTACTTTCTTACTTCCTTTCAAATCTATATTCTATTTCTTATTCTATAAACTTTTACAACCTTTTCCCTATTACCATTCCAGACCATAATCAGATCAGTCATTTTCATCCCAGTAGTAATTATCTCAACCAAAATCTTAAGCCCTTTTAACCCTTCAGTTAAATTTTTAATTCTCATTTTTAAATCTAATTCTAGCTTTCTTTTTGTGCCAGGCAGGTTTCCATAAACGAGCCTCGTCATCAAATCCCAATTGATTATATGTATTCTTAAACAATTCAGACTGAACATGTTTCTCTTCTCCTTTTTCCAGTGTTATCTGAGATATATAGTTCTTTTTGTTCAATGTAATAATTACTCGTTGATTATCCATTTTATCACAGTTCTCCAAATCTCGTGTTTGCAAGTCAGCTCCCATTGCTTTTAACTTTGTAGTTGTTTTAGTTAAAGTCTGTCTTTGATCCTCAAAGTTCTCAGTGGTATTTTCTTCTATATTGCTTTGTTCTTCATCTATTGTTGTTTGAATGATAGAGTAATCCGTTGAAATCTGCAAGTCATTTTGAAGTCTTATAATAAAAGCATCTAATCTGGCATTCACTCTCTCATGAAATTCATGGATTCTTCCGAACATCAGTCTACAAAAAGATTGTGAATGGGATTCTTCCATCACTTCCATTTCAGTAAAAATCAATTCTTGTATTTATAATCCAAAAGGCAAAGCAGAACTGTGTCTCTAAGATAGTACTGTAAAATCAAGTTAGAATACTAGAGGAGAGAATAGAAAAAAAAAACTGAAGAAAGTGTCTTCTTGCGGTCAGAAAGGAATTTCTGGGCGTATTGCCAAATGTCTGGGCGTTTTGCCAAGTTTGAGCTGAATACACACAAACAAAAGCTAGTGAAAGTCAGCTTAACTCGGCTATTTACCGAAACTTTAAACAGCAAAAAAAAAGAAAAAGACACAGCCGTGTGCCGCCCAGAATAAAGGCAAAAGAAGTTCTAGACTAAACAATATAGTTAGAATGGTTTTTCTAGATATAACATAATATCTTTAGAGAAATAAATTTCAAGAAAATAGCTTAAAGCACTCTTATGTACAGAAGGGGGGGAGGAATAAAAACGACACTCCACCCCCCCTCCCTAAAGATTTACTTAAGTTAAAACCAGTAGGTAAAAAGAAAGACAGACATTCCAACTTCAGAAACAAAAGTTTTTCAGGATCTCCGAAATCCAGCAATTTCAATAGTCAATAAAAGTTAATTATTTTTCAAAAGCTCTTTTTCCCAAGTATCCGAACGCTGCTCTTTTAAAGTAGGGAAGTAATTCCAAAAGCTTTTCACAGGAAGGTAGTTAGGGTACAGAGAGGGAAGGAAAGGTCTCACCCGGATCTTCCACGGTGGTTCTTTTTGCTTAGCTGTTCTTGTGGCTTTCAGCTGGAGCAGCTAGGTGATCAGCCATGTTAATGGCCGAACTTTTCCCCGTCGGCCCAGAGGAGCTGTCTCGGATCGCGGAGGGAGCTGCCGCTCCCTCCGCGATCAACGAGTGTCCTCCCCAGCGGTAGTTGCCCCTCCAGGGCGACTTTCAACCCTGTCCAGGGTCTACCGGCGGGGGGAAACCGGCCGGTGAAGAGAGCAAACTCTTTACTCGACCGCAGGCGCTGCAACCAGATCCGGAAGCCCTTAATTTTTTCTTAGTTCCTCTCCAAGTCATCTTTATTGGGTTATGATCTGCCCAAACATTAGTTTCTATCTCAATTTCTTGTATCATCGTATTAAATTCCAAAGATGTCCATATCATATCAATTCTGGACCATGATTTATGTCTATTTGAGTAAAATGTATATTGTAATTTCTTTGGATTTTTCTCTCTCCATATATCTTGGATACAGAGTTCTTCTGTCATTTTTAAAAACGCTTTAGGTAATATATTTCCTCCTTTTCTCCCTTGTTTGGTGCTTTTGTAATCCAAAGTTCCATCTGTTAGTGCATTAAAGTCTCCCATTATACAAAGATTTTGATAGTTTAAATCTAATATTTTTTTTATAATATTTTATTAATTTTCCAATCTTACATTTGAATATTTAAAAAGCAACGTGGTGACTGGGTTAATCAATAGTTCAATAACAAAGTCTTAGTGCAAATTTCAGGTTACAACATCAAATATTTCTTCTCTTTTTCCCTTAACATTTACTGTCTCATATTCAGATTAGTACATTTCTAATTATATCAACTCAATAAGAACATCATTATTACATTTATCAATAAATTTTAGCTTATACAAATCTTAATTACATTCAATCTTCATAAACAATCCATATCCTGTTATTGATTTTTACTCAATTTTTAATTTCTTATCAATATTCCAATTTAACCTTTGATATTTATAATTTTCAGATTTTGGGTAACCAAAATTTCCCTTATCTCACTCACTTCATAACAAACTATAATATCCAAAATACACATTTTATCTATTTGAATATAATCTTGTTCTATTTCCTAAGAGTTATCTATTTCCCACCATATTTAATCATCTACTTAATAACACAATATCCCCTTTAATAAATCAAAACCATTATATATATTGCCTGGGTTAATCAATAAATCAAACATATTCATAATATTTAATTTTCTTTTCCCTTTTAAGTCTAATTTTTCAATATTAAACCAATAAAATCCTTATTTTCAAAAACCCTCTAATTGGCAATATAAAATCCCCTCTAATGAGTCAAAATCCCAGTTTTTTCAACCTTATTCTAGCTTTCTTCCTTTGCCAACTAGGCTCCCATATCAGCGCCTTTAAATCATCAAATAGATCTCCCTCCATTCTTATATATGTTATTTGAATTAAAGGAGACCATTTGATTGCCAGTTTTCTGGAAGGACTAGCCCATTTGTATTTGTTAAATTGTCGCCCTATTATTCCAGTTGCCCATGTTTGCTCTGATATATTTGTCTTCAATTCAATCTGTTCTACTTCTTTCTCAAATTTCTTCTGGTTTATATAGAAAGTCATTTCCATTTTCAATGTTGTCACTTCCTTTTCTGGATTTTCTATCAGCTGTACTTGTTGGTCAATTGAGTCCTCTGTCTTAATATTTGGTTGTCCCGCTTCTTCTGTTATCTTCTGCATTGTTGGTTCTTTGGTTGTAGTCAAAATTTGGCTTTGTGCATCTAAGCTGGCATCTTGATCTTTTATTTTAGGTCTTATTTTATCACAAGCTAAAAGAATGGTTTCATGTATTGCTTTCAACATAGAAAGAATCTTTTCCTGGTCTTCATCCATCTCTTTCACTTATTTGTAAATAGTCTTTCTAGTAAAAGTTGTTTGTTAAGCAAAAGTCAGTAAAGGTTTACATTCACAGTTCAAGTAGGCCAATTTTACTGCCCAGCTGTTCTCTTACAGTTAAGTCTCTCACAGATAGTGCCAAGGTCAGGAAAGTCTTATCTAAGGTCTGGGCTTTGAGCCAAGTCTCTTTTTAGGAAATAACAAATTGCAATACCAAGCTTCACCACAAGATGTCACCGATACCATTTAGAGTTTTTTAAGTCACGAATTTTTCTAATTCTTTTCCCAATTTTATTTCTTTTTTGTAGATAAAAACAGAAGTCACCAATAGAAATAGGAAATTTTTTGGTCCCCAAGTTTCAGGAACATATAAATCCAATTAGATTAAAGTTGTTCTTTTTAATGCTTTGATTCCCCTGGGTAGTCAGACGCCGCTATTCTTAGAGGGTGGGATAGAAATTCCCTTCCCTCTCTCCTCACAGGGGGAAGATACTTCAAACAGCATTTACAGGAAAAGAAGGTACTTAGGGTAAAGAGAAGATCAGATCTCACCCAGTTTCATCCACATTGCTTTCAAAGTGCTTAATAGTAGATTTGACTTCGGCTGTCTGCAGCCTAATGACGAGCCATATTGCTATGGCCGGTCTTTTCTCCGCCAGTTTGGAGGGCTGCCCCGGATCGAGCGGAAGGGCTGCCACCCTCCCGCAATCTAGCGGGGGTCCCCTCCTTGCTCGTTGCCCGTACAGGGCGACTTTCGACCCTTGGTCCCCAGCGAAGGAAAATCGGACGTAGAAGACGGAGTCGCCTTCCAAGCGTCCGCAGTGGCCGCGTCGGCAAACTGGAAGTCAAATCTAATACTTTTTAATATAGTTTTTGGTAAAATTGTTCTTGTTTATCATTTGGTGCATATATTGCTACCATCAGTATCTGTTTTTGATCCATCATTATTTCCACCATTAATATTCTCCCCTCTTCATCCACGTAGATTTGTTTGGGGTTCATTGTTTCTTTAATGTATAAAGCTATTCCTCTTTTCTTTTGAAGTGCTAATGCAAAGTGAAGTTTACCAATTTTCGGTTGTTCTAACAACTTATAATGTTGTCTCTTAATGTGTGTTTCTTGACAAATTATATCCATTTTTAATTTTTGTAACTGTGTAAAGATTTTTCTCCTTTTTGAAGGAGAATCTAGTCCATTTATATTCATTGACAAAATCCCACTCTCCTCCATCTCTTTCAATTATATCTAGGTCTTAATCTTCTAGTCGATCTTATCTGTCTCTGATCTCTTGGTCTTGCTCCTTCTTCTGTATATGTGTTTTTAATTTCTTCCTCCTCTCTTGGTTTGACTGCTCCTTCTACTGCCATTTGTTCCTGTTTCTTTGTTTCTCTCTTTGTACCGGATTCAGGGTCACCTCTTTCCAAAAATGCTCTATGGTTGTCAAAGAATTCCATTGCTTTAAGTGGCATGTCCAGTCTATATCTTTTCGTATCCCAGTAAATTAAAATCCCTTCTGGAATCAGCCATCTAAAATTCACTCCTTTTTCAATTAATTTCCTAGTTAAAAACTGGTATTCTCTTCGGGATTCTCTTATTCTCCTAGGGATTTGTTTGAGAACTACAATTTATATATATATATATTTCAAAGGTTCATCTCTTACTCTTCTCAAAATCTTGTCTCTTTAAGAAATCTGACATGTACTTCCCTAGGGACTTTATTTCTTCTAGCATAATTTGAGTTGACTCGATAGATCTGGTCTAGTTCTCCTTCCATTAGCTGTTTCCCAGTTCCTAATGCGTCTGCCAATAATTCAGTTATCAAGCCTAGGAGATCCTCTTCCTTATCTTCCATTATATTTTGAAATCTTAAAAAGTATGAGGCTCTTTCCATCTCGATCCCCGCTATTGAGTCTTCTAGTTCTTCATTTATTTGGATCAACTTCTGATTTTCATCTTTTAAAGCTTCTAATTTCTGGTCAACCTCAGCTGATTTATCTTCTATTTTTTGAATTCTTTGTTGATTATCTGTGATCATCTGTTTGAAATTTTCAAATTGAGAATCTATATTGTTAATTTTTTGACTCATTTTGTCAAAATCACTTTTCAACTCCTCATGGTTTTTCGATGTGACCACCATTCGAGTAGCGATTGCCTCTTGAATTGCTTGTAGGGTCGCTTGAATGTCCTTTTGGAAAGTATTGGCCTTTTCTTGTTGAAGCATTGTATCAATTGATCTCTGATAGACTGGACTTGCAGAAGCTGAAGAGGGAGCAGAAGATCCTTTTCCCCCAATTTTAGATAAGTCAGGAGCACTCATCTTTATCTTTAAATCATACATTGTAATCCACCAAGTAAGTCAAAATTTATAATCCAATAGGCTCCTAACAAATAGGAGAGGTAAACAATAAAAATAGTAAATGGTAAAAAAGAGCAAAAGGGAAAAAAGAAAAAATAGGGGGGAAAAAGAAAAAAAATACCAAAATTTGTAATCCACAGTATTCTGTTCGGAGGGATTTCTTGTTATTCACTCTTTCACAACAGCTTGTAAAGATTCCAGGTCAAGCTGTATTTGTAATCCAGGGAAGTCCGATGACTTCAAACACAGTTTTTATTTATAATTGTAATCCATCCTGTAAGACAGGGCAATCCAAAAAGAGTCTTTCTTTTCCAGCCACAATCTTCAGGACTTTAAATTCCAAGGACACCAAAATGTTTAAACTATAAGCAATGTCTGGGCATACAGCCAAGTTTTACTCCAATCAGAGCAACTCAGTAAAATAAAGACAAAAAGAAAAGCAAGACTGCATGTCGTTCTCGGTTTTGCAACTAGATGTCATTAGATGTCCATTCCCACCACACTTTGAAAAAGTTTAAGAAATTAAAAACCCGATGGTTTCCAAACAAGAAATAAACAAAAAAAAGATTTATAAAACTAAAAGTTTTCCAAGTTATCCTTCTTTTATGCCTCAGTCATCTTCACAGTATTGTTATAAGTCAGTTTTAATTTCCCCAAAGCTTAAACCGCCGCTTATAGTTCAGGAGGGAGGGGTAAGGAAAAAATCCCCCCCTCCCTGAAGCTTGGGGATTTCTTGCTTTTGAATGCTGTTTCCCAGAAACAGTATTTCCACTTGTAGAGAGATAAGAAAAGTAGTCTCACACAGATCAGCTGTTTTGCCTTCCAGTTTAAAATTTGTTGTCTCCGACGATCAGCTGCTTCTGGCAGACCACATGGGTGCAGTCAGCCTTTCTTCCTGCTGGTCTCGAGGGCTCCTTTGGGTCAATCGGGCCAGCTACCACTGGCCTGTGATCTGCAAAGTTTCATCCTTTGGCCAGTCACCTCTATGGGGCGACTTTCGGTCCTATTGGACTCCCCAGCTGGTAGAAATTGGGCTTGGGGAAGGGAGATTCATTCCCCAGCACCTATCTTGCAGCGACGTCACCGGAAACTTGCATTCCATGGTCTACTTTAATGGCTGGCTGGGCTTTGGCTTGTCCCCTCCCTTCATTCTCAGCAAGTTTGTGATGGGGAGGGCAATCTGTGCAAAGGAGGGGATGAATTGCCTATAGAAGTTAGCAAAGCCCAGGAAGCTTTGCAGCTGTTTCCTGGTGCATGGGACCTCCCACTCTAGCACAGCCTGCACTTTTTCTGTGTCCATTTCCACCCCTTCGTGCGAGATGCGATAGCCTAAATAGTCAATTTTCTGTCGGTGAAATTCACACTTTGAGAGTTTAGCATACAGTTTAGCGGCTCGGAGTTTGTTTAAAATTTCTCTGACCAATTTCACGTGTTCCGCTTTTGTTTCGGTGTAGATCAAGATATTGTCCAGGTACACCAAAACTCCCTTATATAAGTGCTCATGTAGCACCTCTTTTATCAACTGCATGAACACGGCATGTAATCCAAAGGGGAGTACTTTAAACTGGAAACAGCCGAGGGGGCAGTTAAACACAGTCTTCCATTCATCCCCTTCTTTAATCCTGACCTGGTAGTAAGCCTCCCACAAATCTAATTTTGAAAACACCTTTCCCTTGGAGAGGTATGCCAGTATGTCCTTCATGAGGGGCAAGGGGTACACATTTTCCATGCACACGGCATTTAGACCTCTATAGTCCATGCAGAGACAAAGAGACCCATCTTTTTTTTCCTGAAATAGCACCGGGGCTGCCACTTGGGGTCTCACTGGCTGGATGAAGCCTCAGGCCAGATTTTGCCGCAATTCCTCCAGCTCCCTAGGGGTCATGGAATATATCTTGGGCTTAGGGAGTTTGGCTCCAGGAACAATTTCAATGGCACAGTCCGTGGGCCAGTGAGGGGGAAGCTCGTCCGTGCCCTTTTCGCTGAACACCTCAGCAAGATCAAGGTATTCCTTGGGTATGCCTCTCACCTCATCGCTTCTCACCGCTACTGCCACCTCTCAATCTGGGCTCCCTTTCACTTTCTGGGTACTCTTAGATGGGGTGGTTGGTTCTTTTGGGAACTTTAGTGTCCCTTCCCACCAGTCTATTCTCGGGTTCCATTTTTTCAGCCACGTCAACCCTAGGACGAGGGGCCATTCCATCCCAGGCACCACTATAAATGATAAAGTCTCTGAGTGGCTTCATAAGGTTAACCCCAGGGGTTCAGTGGCGAAGCTGGCTGGGACACCTCCCGCAATGGACCCACTAAGCTGGCAAAATGCAATGGGGTTTTTTAATCTCTGTAACTGGACCCCCAGTTTCCCTACCAAGGTGGGGCTGATCATGCATCTGGTGCAGCCTGAGTCTAGTAGGGCATTCAGAGCCACTTTCTCTTCCTTGCCTGAGATTAACAGCTTTATGGGCATGGTAATTGGTGCGATCGGCCCACTTACCAGTGGGTCATCATTGTAGTTGCTCTCAGGTGTCCCTGCTTCATCCTCTTGTAGGGTCGGAGTTCCCCCTGTTGGTTTTGGGATTGGGTGGAACTCCACAACCTCTGCGCTTTTCAGGGCCAAATCTTTCGGGCGCTGAGTGGCTCTCATTGGCTTCCCTCCGGGCAGACACTCTCCCTTCTTCGGGGGGGGGGGGGGGGTTTCATATGGCACTCCAGGGCACGATGACCTTCCTTGCTGCATTTGAAGCAGGCGGTCGAGGGTGGCTGAGTCGTCAGGGGTCTAGATGCCTCTCCTTTCTTTTCTGGGCGCAATCTTTTCCAGCTTTTCCCTGATCTATATAGGTTGCGGTTCTGGTCGATTTCTGCTTCTTCAGCCAGGATGCACCAGTCGTGTAGGCGAACTGAGGCCCCACGGGCAATACAGGCATTGTATAGGTCGTCGTTAAGCCTGTCCTGGAAGCAGTTCACCAGGATGTCGTCTGGCCAATTGAGGCAACATGCCAGGTCTCAGAACTCCTCTGTGTACTCAGCTACGGAGGAAGAATCCTAATTACTGGGTGTCCTCATAGAATTTCATTCCCAGGGGGACCAGCTTTGGCTCGGGGTCTGGTTGCAGGGCTCTTCCTCTTGTGGCTTGAGGGAGGTTGGCTCCAAGGGCCCTGGTTGCCTGAGGGGCGGCTGGGACGGCCGCCACTGTTCTGGTGGAGCTGGCCGCTCCTGTTGTTGCCTCAGTGATTACAGCCTCACCTTTACTTCCCCCAGCCTCTTCGAGCCATTCGTCACTTCTCCCTCTGCAACGTCCGGATTTGGCCTTTAGGTCCTGGAACGCCTCTACCATAAAATGCATCACCCGCTTCAGGATCTGGTCGGTTGGATCCAGTTCTCCCTCGGCTTCATCATCACCGAGCAGTTCCATCTCGCACCTCCAGCCCGGTTTTTGGCTGCCCCGGGTGAAGGTTATACGCTGGGTCCTTCCATCCCAGTCTTCCCTTTTCCCCACACTGAACGACCACCTTGGCCTAGCGGATTCCTCCATGGCACCCGTCTCTTCCATCCATCTGGACAGACTCTCCTCAAGGTGAGTCTTGTTGGTGAGCTGTTCCCCGCATTCGGAGTCGTCCTGCTTGCTGCTATGGAGTGACATAGTGTGCACGGTCCCCATGGTAGGGCGGATGCCTATCCAGGTTGACCACTTTGCAGATCTTGCTTAATGTAAGGACCTGCCTCAGCTAGTTGTCCCAAGAAAGCAGAACTCTTGAAACTGGCATTGTTTCAAAAAGGAACTTTTATTGAGAGTTAGTGATAGGAGAGCAAAGCAAGATCTAAAGGCTTCCCGTATGAATTGCTACAATAAAACTTTCATTTCACAAAACCCCACCCCAGAGCCCAACTGTCCAGTTCACGTCCAGCCAATCCACAGGCGCGAAGTTGTTATGGGAAGCAGAGCTGATAAGGGACGGTTCCCAAGTGCTTCACCGGATCTCGCAACGGAGTGGCACATTCCTTTCCCCATTTCACACCCAAAGAGATACATCAAAGTTGAGAAAGAACAAAGTAGAGGAAATACATCCATAAGGCCCCCTCCCAGCAGACAAAAGTCTCCCCCCTCCCACTAGAATGGCAGAGCCCCAAAAAGAAACAATGAAGGGGTTTCTGACAAAAGATATCTGGAGAGAAGAGGGGGTGGCAGGGTAGCTGCATGAGGGAAGGCTGCCCCAACAAGCCAGCATCCTTACCACACATGCTTGGAAATGGGGATTTCCTTTCAAGAAGGGCCAGCCTCCCTCATGCAGGACGGGGGAGCGCTGATCTCCTGCCTCTTCTTGCTTTCCAAAGATCTGTCCAGGCAGAAGTTTGACTCCGCACCTCCATGCCCAGCAGTGTCGCCCTCCACCTCCTGCTTTGCCTGGCCAGCCTCCCCTGCGCAGCTCTCCTGCCACCCTCTCCTTCTCTAAAGAGATCTGTCGAAGCAGAGGTTGGACTCGGAGGAAACCTCTTCCTACAAACTTTCTCCTCCGCACTTCCACACACAGCAGTGTCATTCTCTGCCTCCTGCTTTGCCGGGAGGGGGCATCGGACAGGGAAATGGCAATGCTTGGATGTCTGGGATTGGGAGAAGGAAGACTTCTTTGGCATGCTGTGCACACACGCACGCACACAAACACCCCATTCCAAGCTTGGAGACTTTTATCCACATCTGAGCTGGCAAGCTGTCAATCATGCCTGGGCTTGGGGAGAAGGACCTCTCCTTCCTCTGTGGATAAAAGTCCCCAAACCTGGAATGCGGTGTGGGTGTGCGCACGCGCTTGGCTGCCAGCAGTTTGGGGAGATGAGGTGTTTGTGGGGCATCGAGTTATCTCCACGTCGAGGTCCATGTTGACCCAGCCGTCCCGAGTCAGCGGGGCTGAGCCGGCTGCACCTACCATGTTTCCCCGAAAATAAGACCTGGTCTTATATTTTTTTGGTCACCAAAATAAGCACCAGGGCTTATTTTCAGGGTAGGTCTTATTTTTTGCGGTCGCAATGGAGCAGGAGGTGAGGTGGGGGTGGGTGGGGTGGAGGACGAAGCGAGGTGGGGGGGTTGAGGACGAAGTGAGGCAGGGGGTGCAGCTCTGCCCCACGTGCCCCGCATGGGCTGACAGAGGGCCACGCAGCCAGGCCATCAACGTGCCGACAATTGCCGACAACTGCCTGGCCTCACAGCAGCGGCTCCAGCAGCCCTATGCAGGATCAGTGGCCTGCTTCTTCTCCTTACTCGCCACCACAACAAAGCAGGAGGCTGATTCCTAACCCCCACCCCACCCCCGGGGAATCCACAATGCCAAATCCTTACCCCCACCCCATCCCAGGGCATCCACAATGCCAAATTATAACCCCCACCCCCACCCCAGGGCATCCACAATGCCAAATCATAACCCCCACCCCACCCCAGGGCATCCACAATGCCAAATCATAACCCCCACCACACCCCAGGGCATCCACAATGCCAAATCATAACTCTGTCAGCCTGTCCGGGGCACGTGGGGCAGCGCCGCACCCCCCGCCTTGCTTCGTCCTCAACCCCCCCACCGCAGCACCCCCCCGCCTCATTTCGGCAGCAAGCAGACAGAATGGGCAGCTGGCTGGGTGCACAGGATCTTAAGTAGGGCTTACTTTCAGGGTAGGGTTTATATTTGGTGCAGGTGTGAAAATCGGGCTAGGGCTTATTTTGGGGGGTAGGTCCTATTTTTGGGGAAACATGATACCTGGCCATGCTTACCCAGCCACGCCCACCTGGCCATACCGAGTCAGCCGTGCCAAGTGAGCGGCATTGAGCCAGCCACGTTGAGCCAGCCACACCCACCTAGTTGTGGCGACCCGGCTGCGACCACCCAGCCACACTTACCCAGACATGCCCACCTGGCTGCTGTGAGTCGACCCATTCTGCATTCCCAGAACATCTACAAACTTTCAAATTGTTTGTTTTGTTAGTTTGTAATATCAAAAACCACCAGTCCTGTGGCTCCTTAAAGATTAAAGATTAATCAACGCGGGTACAGGGGAACGAGGCTCCATTCCCCAAGCCAAATTTCTACCAGCTGGTGGGTCCAATATGACCGAAAGTCGCCCTGTAGAGGCGACTGGCCAAAGGGCGAAACTTTGTAGATCACGGGCCAGCGGTAGCTGACCTGCTTGATCCAAATTAGCCCTCGGGACCGGCGGTCAGCCAGAAGCCGTTGATCGTCGGAGACAACGAACACTAACAAGCGGAAAGCAAAACAGCTGATCTGGGTGAGACTACTTTCCTTACCTCTCTACAATTGAAAAATACCGGTTCTGGAATAAAGCTCCCAAAAGCAAGAAATCCCCAAGCTTTAGGGAGGGGGGGACTTTTTTTTGTTTACCCCTCCCTCCTGAACTATAAGTGGCGGTTTAAGCTTTGGGGGAAATTAAAACTGACTTATAACAACATTGTGAAGACAAGTTTTTTTTTTTATGTTCCTTGTAACTGGGTTGTTTTGATATTATTACTTCTGACAAGTGTGAAGATATACTTGTGTCTCACTGAGTGTTATTGTGTTTTGAATGTATGACCCATTGCACAACAAGAATATTGTGTAGGTGTTAAAGAACCAGGAGGGGAGGGGTGTAATGTACTGAGCTTTACTTTGCAACAGGTGCAGGGAGTTGCACCGGGACCGTTAGCAGACCACGTGGCCTGCTAGCCAGACTTGCTGTCTCCTAGCTCAATCTGTAAGCATTTGCGCGGGAGAATATGGTGCATTCATTGGCTGACACCGCCCTTAGCTCAATGTATAAAAAGGGGCGGAGCCATCTTGTTCAGTGTTGTTTGTATTCAATAAAGAAGTACCTGTTACTACTCTCGCCTCTTCAATGCTGAACCCAGCAAGAAACAGAACAATTGACGACGAAGGTGGGATCGTGCTGCCGCAAATAGAAGGGCTGACTCACCACCGGAGAAGGCCTAGCAAGCGCCGAAGGATGGCATTCCAATTCTTCACACTCTACCTGCCAGTACGGAAACGCTGGAGGAGAGTGCTTCAAGGAACTGTCCTGGAAACCCTCAAGAAGCCTGAGCAGCACACGGCGTTGGAAAGGCTGCCGAAGACTCACCATGGCGAAGATAGGTTGTCTCTCAGAATTCGACGTCGCTCACCCAGAGAGGTGGAGCTCCTACGTCGTGAGGGTTGAGAACTACCTACGAGTCAACAAGGTTCAGGAAGACGGGTTGAAGGCCGCGACGTTGCTGTGTGTTTGCAGTCAAGTGACCTTCGACATAGTGGAGAACTTGGTTGCACCAGCGCCATTAGAGTCTGTTGCTTATGCTGACTTAAAAAAAATGCTCAAGGAACATTTTGAGCCGAAGCTTTCGGTCATCGCTTGGCGACACGCATTTGAGCAGCGTGACCAGCGTCCTGGGGAGTCCGCCACAGACTTCATAGCTGCTCTTTGCCAAGCTGTGAGGCCTTGCGAATTCAAGGACCTTGAAGAACGGTTACGGGACCATTTAGTTTGTGGTCTGAGGAGCCGAGAACTTCAGCAAAAGATCTTTGCTAGAGAAACTGTCTCTTTCCAAGATGCGTTGAGGGAGATAACGGCCGAAGAAGCAGCTGGCGGAGCTGTCAGGGCCTTGCGGCTTTCCAAGAATGCCCCGAGCTCAGATTCAGTCCACCAAGAGGACGCCGGGCGGGTTGAGGACTCCGAATCGGATCACGAAGTCGATCGGTTACAGCAACCGCAAGAAAGAAAACCCCACAGGCAACCTGACAAGGCAGTTCCCTTCTCGAGGTGTCACGGGTGCGGAGTCCACCACAAACGGGCCGAATGCCGGTTCCGCACCGCAACGTGCCGGGCATGTGGCAAGCAAGGCCACATCACCACCGTTTGGGTCGCAGAAAAGAACACCTCTTGGAAGAGTTGCCTCGGAAAGGTACCGGGGTCCCCAGTCAGAACAGGGTGGGTTTTTGTGGAAGTAGGAGAGGTGTCTTTAGGACAGGTGCCCATCACCCACTCAAAAAGAAGCTACACCTCGAAGTCAAGCTGCAAGGGGTTCCCTTCAACATGGAGCTGAACACGGGTTCAGCTCTGTCAATAATCTCCCAAAGCACTTTGAAGCAGATTTGCTGCAGAAGCGGCCAACGGGTTAAGCTCAGGCCGTCGAACCTTATTTTAACAGACTTTCAGAATTCCCGGGTCAGTGTCAAGGGGGAGGCAACACTCAGGGTACAGTTCAAGAGCTTCAAGGGCCCCTTGGACGTCGTAGTTGTTGTTGTGAGTCCGTGCCAGCCAGTGGACCCGGCAGCTGAGTCCGGGGAATCAGAGGGGGAGGGGTTTGGAGAGCCAGCAGAGTCAGAGAGAGACTCTGATGAGTTACAAGACTCACAATCTGATGAAGAGCCTGGCCCCTCCAATCGTGTTCCGGATGAAACTCAGCTGTGTGGAGAGGATGAGTCAGACCTTGAGGATTCACAGCTGGCAGACATTATTGATGCTCATAGATGCAGGCAATTATCTAGAGCAGGTCAGCAGCAGTCAATACGACAACTCCAGGGGAGGAGGAGAAGGCTTTGAGAAGCCACACCTTGGGAATGCTTTATAAAAAGGGAAGGTGGTGTTGCTGGTTGCTGAAGGCAACCGTTTGTAAAGAACTTCCAGGGATCATGGTCTGTCTGTTTTACCGGTGAATTTCTTGTTTAACTCCTGCTCTGTTTTGCTTTTGTAACCACTTATCTGTTGGGAAAGACTTTTGTGTTTTTGTTTTGGAGAAAAACTTATCAGGTCTGTTTTTAAAATAAAAAGAGGTTGGTTTTTCCAGCCTACTGTTAAAGAGGGGTTGTTCTTGTGACGCAACAAGGACGGACGTAGGCTGGAACAGAACAGTTGTCGAGGGAAACAGCACTAGTCTAATTGGGCTCGATTGGTTCGAGGCTTTGGGAATTCAGGTGACTGGGTTAAACAGTTTGCAAACGGCGAGCCTTTCGGAGGTGTGTAAAGAGTTTGCTGATGAGTTCAGCCCAGAGTTAGGGCCATACAAGGGCCCTCCAATTGCTTTAAGGTTATATCCCTCTGTTGCACCGATAAGGATTAAGCCTCGTCGGGTGCCTTTTGCTCTCAAGCAGAGAATTAATGCTGAGCTGGACAAGCTATTGCAACAAGGCATTTTAGAGCCTGTGGATAGCAGTCCATGGGAAACCCCCATCGTCACGCCACTTAAGGCCAACGGAGAAGTCCGCATTTGTGCTGACTATAAATGCACGCTAAACAAAGCTCTCCAGCAGCACTCCTATCCGGTGCCTGTAGTCAGCCATATTCTGGCATCTCTACAGGGAGGTCGCATTTTTGCGAAATTAGATTTGGCCCAGGTCTATCAGCAGCTGCCGGTGGACGACGCCACGGCAGAGGCCCAAACAATTGTGACCCACTGGGGAGCCTTCAAGGTGCGAAGGTTACAGTTCGGGGTCAATGTAGCCCCTGGCATCTTCCAGAGTGTCATGGAGCACACGCTCTGAAATCTTCCGGGCGTATGCCCATATTTCGATGATGTCCTCATTGCAGGGGAATCAGTTGAAAACCTGTCTGACAGGCTCCGGGCCGTTTTGCAGCATTTCCGTGAAGCGGGGCTGAAGCTCAAGCAGGAGAAATGCAAAATTGGAGTCACTTCCACAGAATTCCTGGGGTTTCGTATAGATGCCGAAGGCATCCATCCTGCTGAATCCAAGCTCAACGTGATTCAGCAGGCTCCCAGTCCCAAAACGAAGGGAGAGCTTCAAGCTTTCCTGGGACTCCTTAATTTCTACCATGCTTTCCTCCCCCACAAAGCCGCAGTGGCAGAGCCATTACACCGGCTCTTGGACAAACAGGCCCCATGAAAGTGGACAAGTGTCCACGAGAGGAGTTTTGCTGCAGTTAAAGCATTGTTGTCCTCCAATGCGGTGTTGGCTCATTTCAATGAGCAGTTGCCAGTTAGCATAGCTTGCGACGCATCCCCTTACGGGATCGGGGCTGTCTTAAGCCACCTCAGGGCTGATGGGACACAAGTCCCTATAGCCTATTATTCCAGAACTCTGCTGCTGAGCGCAATTACATGCAAATAGATAGAGAGGCATTGGCCATTGTGGCTGGCATCAAGAAATTTCACGACTTTTTGTATGGCCGCCAATTCACGGTCTTTACTGACCACAAGCCGCTGTTGGGGTTGTTCACAACAAACAAGCAGACACCCCAAATCATCTCTCCTAGAATGTTGAGGTGGTCAATATTTCTATCTGCTTATGACTATTGCCTGGTTCACAAACCGGGTAGAGAAATGGGCCATGCAGACGGCCTTAGCAGGTTGCCCTTACGGCAATTAGAGCCAGATCCTGCAACGGCCAACCACACCCTGTCTATCCAGGATTTGCCGGAGTCTCCCCTCAATGCAGGGGATGTTGCTGCAGAAACAGCTACCGACAACACGTTAACTCGCGTGTTAAACTGGGTGCTCACAGGATGGCCTGACACGTGTCCTGGCACTAACTTCCAGAGTTTCTGGAAAAGGAAGCATGAGCTATCCACCTTTAAGGGTTGTATCCTCTGGGGAAGCAGGGTAGTAATCCCGACCTCACTGAGGACTAGAGTCCTCGATTCTCTGCATGAGGGACATCCGGGTATTGTCTGGATGAAGGCGCTCGCACATAGCTACCTCTGGTGGCCTGGACTCGATAAAGACATCGAGGCCCAGGTCCACAGGTGTCACATTTGCCAGCAGTCCCGGCCAGAAATGCCACAGGCTCCTGTACATAGATGGGAGACCACACAAGCCCCTTGGTCGAGAATTCATATCGACTTCGCTGGCCCCTTTCAAGGGCAACTCTTCCTCATTGTTGTGGACAGTCACTCTAAGTGGCTGGAGGTCATTCCAGTGTCCACTACGACGGCTGCCAGGACCATCCAGGTTTTAAGGGGGATTTTTGCAACGCATGGGCTCCCTGATGTCCTCGTCTCCGACAATGGAGCTCAATTTACTTCATCGGAGTTTCAGTCCTTTCTGAGGGCAAATATGATTAGGCATGCCACCTCAGCTCCATTTCATCCGGCCTCTAACAGCCAAGCGGAATGCATGGTTCACACTACAAAGGACTCCTTAAAGAGGATAACCCATGGCAACTGGCACCACAGGTTGGCAGACTTCCTCCTCTGCCACCGCACTACGCCATGCATGTCTACGGGCAAGAGCCCAGCTGAGCTCTGATGGGGTCGCCGTCTTATCACAAAGCTGGATCGCTTGCACCCTGATAGGGTTGTATCACAGGTGCAGCAGCCGAGGGCACCGAGGCGCTTGCAAGTGGGTGATCCGGTTTGGGCACGCAACTATGCACCAGGGGCACTGTGGATGGTAGCTGTGGTTTGTAAGGTGACTGGGCCACTTTCTTACGAAGTGGCCCTGGAAGACGGTGGTGTGCTGCGCCGGCACATTGACCAGCTATGTTGGAGGCTGCCACGCCACTCTTCTGCTCCTGACTCTGATCTCGGGGGGGAGGAGGATCACGATCGCGATTGTGAATC
Organism: Azemiops feae; assembly: GCA_023970755.1. Taxonomy (NCBI): domain Eukaryota; kingdom Metazoa; phylum Chordata; class Lepidosauria; order Squamata; family Viperidae; genus Azemiops; species Azemiops feae. The sequence goes on along the minus strand of JALGBA010000166.1, from coordinate 85,987 downwards.
TGAGTCTCTCAGCGAAAGCGGGACATTGCGTTCACAGAACGGGGGTTTTGCCAACGAGGCGGCTCCTAACTCGGGCACTCCGTCCATGGGACATTGCGCTCAACCGGCTTTTCACGCTGCTCCTACTGCAGGCAATGCGCCAACGGGCCATCGCTCTCAATCGGCTTTTCACGCCGCTACTACCTCAGGCATTGCGCCAACGGGACATTGCTCCCAATCGGCTTCTTACGCCGATCAGGTGGATTCTACTCCACCGCGGAACTCTGGTTTGGGCCTACTGGAACAGGCCGGCCAACCGCAAAGGGACAAAGGCTTGGGTCTACCGGGACAGGCCAGCCTTCATGAATCGGCTTCACCCATACAGGACGGGTCCAGTAGCCCCGGTCTGCCGAGCCTGGCAGGCGAGCTTGCAGATCGGGAACTAGCAGCAGCTCTGAGACGTTCGGGGCGGGCAAAAGGCCCACCGAAGTTTTTAAAGGACTACGTGAGGTTTCTGTCATTGCAAGCTTAAAAATGCTTATGTATTTTTATTGCAACTGAAATGCTTATGTAAGTTCCTTTGGAATGGCAATGCATATGTACCATAATGTTTGTATGTCTGTAAATGGGGAATGTTTTTTTTATGTTCGTTGTAACTGGGTTGTTTTAATATTATTACTTCTGACAAGTGTGAAGATATAATTTTGTCTCACTGAGTGTTATTGTGTTTTGAATGTATGACCCATTGCACAACAAGAATATTGTGTAGGTGTTAAAGAACCAGGAGGGGAGGGGTGTAATGTACTGAGCTTTACTTTGCAACAGGTGCAGGGAGTTGCACCGGGACCGTTAGCAGACCACGTGGCCTGCTAGCCAGACTTGCTGTCTCCTAGCTCAATCTGTAAGCATTTGTGCGGGAGAATACGGTGCATTCATTGGCTGACACCGCCCTTAGCTCAATGTATAAAAAGGGGCGGAGCCATCTTGTTCAGTGTTCTGTTTGTCTTCAATAAAGAAGTACCTGTTACTACTCTCGCCTCTTCAATGCTGAACCCAGCAAGAAACAGAACAAGAAGAATGACAATTTGGGAAACTTTTGCATTTATAAAACTTTTTTTTTATTCCTTGTTTGGAAACCATCGGATTTTACCTTTTTAAACTTTTTAAAGTTTGGTAGGAATGGACATCTAATGACATCTAGTGGCAAAATTAAGAACTACATTTAACCTTGCATTTTTTATCTTATTAAGCTGTTTTGACTGGAGCTCTAAAACATGGCTAGATGCCCACGCACAGCTTATAGTTTAAACTCTTTGATGTCCTTGGAATTTATAGTCCTGGAGATTTTGGCTGGAAAAGAGAAGAATCTTTTTGGATTGCCCTTTTCTACAGGATGGATTACAAGTATAAATAAAAGTTGTTTTTGAAGTCATCTGACTTCCCTGGATTACAAATACAGCTTGACCTGGAATTTTTATAAGCTGTTTTGACAGAGATGGATTCGTAGCTGGCTGACCGGCCGTACTCAGCGTGTGGTCCTCAATGGAACCGCATCGACATGGAGGGAAGTGTGTAGTGGGGTGCCCCAGGGCTCTGTTCTGGGCCCAGTGCTCCTCAACATCTTCATCAACGATTTGGACGAGGGGATAGATGGGGAACTCATCAAATTTGCAGATGACACCAAGCTGGCAGGAATAGCCAACACTCCAGAAGACAGGCTTAAGATACAGGAGGATCTGGACAGACTTGAACACTGGGCACTATCTAACAAAATGAAATTCAATGGTGAAAAAAGTAAGGTTCTACATTTAGGCAAGAAAAACCAAATGTACAGGTATAGTATAGGTGGTACCTTGCTCAGTAGTAGTAACTGTGAGAGGGATCTCGGAGTCCTAGTGGACAATCACTTAGATATGAGCCAGCAGTGTGCTGCAGCTGCCAAAAAAGCCAACACAGTGCTAGGCTGCATTAACAGAGGGATAGAATCAAGATCACGTGAAGTATTAATACCACTTGACAATGCCTTGGTAAGGCCACACTTGGAATACTGCATCCCAGTTTTGGTCACCACGATGTAAAAAGATATTGAGACTCTAGAAAGAGTACAGAGAAGAGCAACAAAGATGATTAGGGGACTGGAGGCTAAAACATATAAAGAACGGTTGCTGGAATTGGGTATGTCTAGTTTAATGAAGAGAAGGACTAGGAGTGACATGATAGCAGTGTTGCAATATCTCAGGGGCTGCCACAAAGAAGAGGGAGTCAAGCTATTTTCCAAAGTGCCTGAAGGCAGGACAAGAAGCAATGGATGGAAACTAATCAAGGAGAGAAGCAACCTAGAACTAAGGAGAAACTTCCTGACAGTTAGAACAATTAATCAGTGGAACAACCTGCCTCCAGAAGCGGTGAATGCTCCAACACTGGAAGTTTTTAAGAAGAGATTGGACAGCCATTTGTCCGAAATGGTATAGGGTTTCCTGCCTGAGCAGGGGGTTGGACTAGATGACCTCCAAGGTCCCTTTCAACTTTATTATTATTATTATTATTATTATAGAGTGAATAACAAGAACTTTCTACTAACAGATTACTTTGGATTACAAATTTTGGTATATTTTTTCCTTTTTCCCCTTTTGTTCTTTTTTATTACTTATTATTTTTTATTATTTACCTCTGCTATTTGTTAGGAGCCTATGGGATTACAAATTCTGATCTACTTGGTGGATTATAAAGTACGATTAAAAGATAAAGATGAGCATCCCAAATCTATCTAAAGTTGGAAAAAAAGTAACTTCTGCTCCCTCCTCTTCTTCTGCAAGTCCAGTTTATCAGAGATCAATTGATACAATACTCCAACAAGAAAAGGCTAATAACTTCCAAAAGGAAACTCAAGCGATGCTACAAGCAATTCAAGAGGCAATTGCTACCCACATGGCAGCTACAACGAGAAACCATGAGGAGAAAAAGTGATCTTGATAAAAAGAATAAAAAAATTAATAACATGGACTCTCAATTTGAAAATTTTAAACAGATGGTTACAAATAACCAACAAAGAATCCAAAAAATAGAAGATAAATCAACTGAGGTTGACCAGAAATTAGAAGCCTTAAAAGACGAAAACCAGAAATTGATGCAAATAAATGAAGAACTAGAAGACTCAATAGCTGTCATGGAAATGGAAAAGGCCTCATACTTTTTAAGATTTCAAAATATAATGGAAGATAAGGAAGAGGACCTTTTAGACCTGATAACGGAATTATTGGCAGATGCATTAGGAATTGGGAAACAGGAAATGGAAGGAGAATTAGATCAGATCTATCGAATCAACTCAAACTACGCCAGAAGAAATAAAGTCCCCAGAGAAGTACACGTTGTCAACGCTGCTAATATTGGATATTATTGCTTTGACAAGATATGCAGAACTGTCTGGTATTTTTAGAGTTAATTTAGATGATGCTGGGAGGGGAGGAGAAAGATAAGGAATACGTGGGATAAGGAACGGAAGTGAATCTTTGCCCTTCAGGCTGATTGGAAAACGTGATTTATGACTGCAAAATTGGGGAGGGGAATAGCCTGGAATGTTATGTGCAAGAAAGGGAAATTCAGATCTTGGCATTCATCCATGCCGTACCGACACTGTGTTCATATGATTAAAGACTTTTTAGGATAAACAATGCCTGGAAGTTCTTTGAAGTGTTCCATTAGTCGGAACCATGACACACGTTAGATTTCTCAAAAGATCTATAAGAGACGAGATTCTGAGAAGAGTAAGAGATGAACCTTTGAAATACAAAGAAAAAGAAATTGTAGTTCTCAAACAAATTCCTAGGAGAATAAGAGAATCCCAAAGAGAATACCAGTTTCTAACTAGAAAATTAATTGAAAAAGGAGTGAATTTCAGATGGCTGATTCCAGAAGGGATTTTAATCTATTGGGACATGAAAAGATATAGACTGGATACGCCACTTAAAGCAATGGAATTCTACGACAACCATAGAGCATTTCTGGAAGGAGGTGATTTTGAAACTGGTACAACGAGAGAAACAAAGAAACAGGAAGAAATGGCAGTAGAAGGAGCAGTCAAACCAAGAGAGGAGGAAGAAATTAAAAACACATACATAGAAAAAGGAGCAAGACCAAGAGAATAGAGACAGATAAGATTGACTAGAAGATTAAGACCTAGATATAATTGAAAGATATGGAGAATGAAAGATGGATCTTGTCAATGAATGTAAATGGACTAAATTCTCCCTCAAAAAGGAAAAAATTCTTTACACGACTACAAAAATTAAAAATGGATATAATTTCCCTCCAAGAAACACATATTAAGAGACAACACTATAAATTGTTAGAACAACCAAAAATTGGTCAACTTCATTTTGCATTAGCACATCAAAAGAAAAGAGGAATAGCTATATACATTAAAGAAACAATGAACCCTAAACAAATTTATGCGGATGAAGAGGGGAGAATATTAATGGTGAAAATAATGATGGATCAAAAACAGATACTGATGGTAGCAATACATGCACCAAATGATAAACAAGAACAATTTTACGAAAAATTATATAAAAAAATATTGGAATTGGACTATCAAAATCTCTGTATAATGGGAGACTTCAATGCAATAACAGACGGAACTTTGGACTATAAAAGCACTAAACAAGGGAGGAAAGGAGGAAATATATTACCTAAAGCCTTTTCAAAAATGGCAGAAGAACTCTGTATCCAAGATATATGGAGAGAAAAAAACCCAAAGAAACTACAATATACATTTTACTCAAATAGACATAAATCATGGTCTAGAATTTATACGATATGGACATCCTCGGAACTTAGCACAATGATACAAGAAATTGAGATAGAAACTAATGTTTGGGCAGATCATAACCCAATAAAGATGACTTGGAGAGGAACCAAGAAAAAATTAAGGTGGTCCTTGAACAAATCTATATTGAAAGAAAAAGAATTCATACAACTAGCGACAAAGGAAATGGACTTTTTTTTCAAAATAAACAAGAAAGAAGAGACATCGCTTCAAAATGTGTGGGATACGGCTAAAGCATATTTCAGAGGGTTTGCTATAACCTATACCAGGGGTAGGCAACCTTGGCTCTTTTATAACTCATGGACTTCAACTCCCAGAATTCCTGAGCCAGCCATTCTGGCTCAAGAATTCTGGGAGTTGAAGTCCACGAGTCATAAAAGAGCCAAGGTTGCCTACCCCTGACCTATACCACCAAAAAGAATAAAGAAAAGAAACAACTGTTAAAGTTGAAGGAAGAATTCAGAAAGTTAGAATCAGAATTACAAATAGACCCACAAAAGAAAATACTTAAGAAACAAATGGAGATAATAAAACATAAATTAAATCTAGCTGAGACGGAAATAATGGCTCAACATATTAAAAGGGCTAAACAGAACTTTTTTGAAAATGCCAACAAACCGGGGAGATGGTTAGCAGATAGATTGAAAAAAGAAAAAGAGAAAAAACTGATAAATAAGCTGCAAGACTCAAAAGGTGAATTACAGTTTCAAAATGAAACAATTAAAAAAGTTATTAAAGACTATTACGAGATACTTTACAATACAGAGGAAATTTCAAAAGAAAAAATACAGCAGTATTTTAAAAAAGCAGACTTACCAAAAATCTCAGAGAATATTCAAAACATATTAAATGGAAAAATATCAATGATGGAGATTACAGAGGCTATAAAAAGGCAAAAAAATGATAAGACTCCGGGTCCAGATGGATTACCCACAGAGCTTTATAAATCATTACAAGATATACTAAGCCCAATATTGAAAGAACTGTGTAATGAAATACTTTTGGAGGCTAAAATACCAAACACATGGACTGAAGCCAATATTACCTTAATACCCAAAGAAGACTCTGATCTAACGCAAATAAAAAACTATAGACCAATATCGTTATTAAATGTAGATTATAAAAAATTTGCCTCAATAATAGCAGAAAGACTAAAGAAATTTTTGACCGAATTTATACATACAAACCAAAATGGTTTTCTATCTAAAAGACAGATAAAAATAATTTAAGAATGATTCTTGATGTGTTAGAGTACTATGAAATTCATCCAGGGAAACAGATGGCTTTAATATTTCTTGATGCACAGAAAGCGTTCGACAACGTAAACTGGCAATTTATGTTTCAGCAACTAGAGGAAATGGATTTTGGAGAAAACTTTATAAATGTAATTAAAACAATTTATTATAAACAAACAGCCAAAATAATTGTAAATGGAGATTTTACAGAAAACTCTGACATTAAAAAAGGCACAAGACAGGGATGTCCACTATCTCCATTATTATTTATACTAACACTGGAAGTATTGAATAGAAACATCAGACAAGATATAGAAATTAAAGGCCTGGAGATAAAAGATGAAAAATATAAACTACAAGCATTTGCAGATGACTTGGTTTTTATATTGGAAGAACCGCTTGAAACAAGCATTAAAGAAACTTATTACAGGTAGTCCTCAACTTATGACCACAACTGAGCCCAAAATTTATGTTGCTAAGTGAGAAATTTGTTAAGTGAGTTTTATCCCATTTTACGACTTTTCTTGTCACATGTGTTAATTGAATCACTGTAGTTGTTAAATTAATAACAGTTATGAATGAATCTGGTTTCCCCATTGACTTTGCTTGTCAGAAGGTTGCAAAAGGTGATCACATGAGCCCGGGACACTGCAGCTATCATAAATGTGAGTCAGTTGCAAAGTATCTGAATTTTGATCATGTGACCATGGGGATGTTGCAATGGTCATAAGTGTGAAAAATGGTCATAACTCACTTTTTTCAGTGCCGTTGTAACTTCGAACAGTCACTAAATGAACTGTTGTAAGTCAAGGACTACCTGTACAGCGTTTTAATGAAATAAAGTCTGCTTTTCCAGAAAACATTTACCCCCACAAAATAATAATTGTGATAATCACTTTGTTAGTTTATCCTTTATCAGTTAAGGACATAAGGAGATTTAGTTTTGGTAAATACAGGATATTTCAACTCTGTTGCTACAACAAAAACCGTGGGCTCTTATGGTCATTTAAAAGTTATTGTGATGTAAAGTTTCATGGGCTGCAATTTCATGAAATTCTTGGTGCATTATCTCAATCGTGTTAGCCTTACACAAGGCACTGAGGCCCTGGCCATTTTCCTAGCCATTTGGGCCAGGGGTTAGGTGAGCTCTGCTACTATTGATGGTGAGTGGGATTAACAGTTTATCCTTAGGTGGCAGAGGGTTGTATTTGGTGGGTTGGTTTGTTTTAATAAAGCCACCCAGAGTCACTTGTGTGAGATAGGCACCTATACGGATCAAATAAATGAAAAAATAAAAGGAAAGCAATGGAATGGAATAAATGGGAAGAGGAATTTTAAAAGTAATCAGAGAAAAATGACAGGAAATAATTACTGTCTTGTGTTAACTCACAACACAGTTGCTGATGACACTGATATTCTCACTCATGTGTTGATTAATACCATGTGAAACATGATAAGAGACTTGGTATCCATTAAATCTACCTAAATCTTAAAATGCCTAAAATTTCAAATCTGTTATTTTGTTATGAAATTGGCCTTTGAATTCCTTAGCTCAAGATTGATTACTTTGAAGTCAACATCAGACAATACTGGGGAAACATTACTTGCTGGTTTTCAAATACATGTATTTTAAAGTCAAATTTGTGTCCATTATTATTCTGCATAGGGATTGCAAAATTCATCTAGTATACAGTGCAACAGAGTGCTGTTGTCAGATTGCTCTCAGCTAGCTAGTGAGACTCTGAAAGAATAGATTTCCAAGGACATAAAAGCACAAATAAGCTGGTTTGTTGCAGAAAAGTTAAAGACATTATGAAACAATACAGGTGGTCCCCGACTTACAACAGTTCATTTAGTGACCTGAAAAAAGTGACTTATGACCATTTTTCACACAACCATTGCAGCATCCCCGTGGTCATGTGATCAAAATTCAGACGCTTGGCAACTGACTCATATTTATGATGGTTGTAGTGTCCTGGGGTCACATGATCACCTTTTGTGACCTTATAAGCAAAGTCAATGGGGAAACCAGATTCACTTAACAACTGTGTTATTAACTTAACAACTGCAGTGATTCACTTAACAACTGTGGCAAGAAAGGTTGTAAAATGGGGCAAATTCACTTAACAAATGTTTCACTTAGCAACAGAAATGTTGGGCTCAATTATGGTCGTAAGTCGAGGACTACCTGTATTGTCAATTCTGCAAAGATGTATTACTAGAGAAATCAAAGTTTCAAATTTTTATGACTCTTTCTTCCACCCATACAATTAGTTAGAAGTCAATTTCTTTGGGGCTGAAATGATTGTCATGGTTTTGGTAATGGTCTGATCTGATATCAGGCTGTTCGCTTGTGGCCATCTGAAAACTGGCTCTCACAACTACTTATCAATGATGGGATAAATCCTATAATAAGCAGATGTATGGATCTCTGATGCTCTGGTTAACAAAAGGGAAATGAAATGGATAAAAAACAGGGATGTACAGTAATTACTTATAGATTGAGACCCTTTACAAAACTGTTACAGCATTTTTGCATAAATGAGTTAGTTATCCCATGTAGTATGATAAGAATCTCTAGCCTTCCACTCTAATAAAAATGTTCTTTAAAATATCACAAAAATTATTTTGTTTTTGCTGAAGTATCTTAATTATTTCACGACAAGGAATCATGGACGTTGTTGGGATGAGTTACCCTGTTTTCTACCCTCAGGATCAAAACAGCAAAAGGCTGCTTGACTTTGATTGCTAACTAGGACATCCTTTGAAGAGCAGCATTTGAGGAATGGACATTTTATAGGCCTGTGATTATACTTGAAGCCTTCATAGATCTGCATGGCATTAATTGTTTCTTATTATGAACAATCATGAAGAGATATTGTCAAGCAGAAAGGCAAGATGTAAATACAAATACCCTGAATAATTACGTACACCCATTACCTATACTCACATAAGTAACTTCTTGGAATCTCTCCAGCACTTCCATGTCCTGTCAATTGCATGATGAACACTAGCCACTAATGACCTGAGATAATCAGAACTTTGTCACAGTGGACAAGTTTGTCTTGGTCATCCAAATCTCAATATGTCTGATTTCACAAGTTGACAGTTCGGAACTTGTATATACAGGCAATTCTAGCCCAGTAAACATGGTTATCTACTCACAAAAATGGCACTTACTGGTCATCTCCAACCTTCTTCACCCATGCCATGTCCCTCTCCAACTGATTAGCTATGAGATCCTAAGAAAAATTAGAGCAAACTTTGTTATAAGTACATCGCAAATGTTACACAATCCCCAGTACAACAAGCAGGGAAACACAGCTAGAGGGAAGCTTAATTTTGTAACTGGAACAAATGAGGTTGTCAGAATCCAATTATATTTTATTTCTAGCTATCTACTCTGAGAAAACCCAATTCTTACTCTCTTTTGGATTCTGTCATACTACAAAGGGGGGGGAGTAAACACGGGTGTTTATGACTGGCATTCCTCCTATCAACTACAAAGGAACATCCTCTGTGGATTCCCTTCGAGAGTACTAACAATAACAATGCGGCCATCAGCCTTTGATCTCACTCCCTATGAAGCCTCCTTTTACCGGCAGCAAGGAAAAAGGGGGGGAAGGTTGCAACGTTTGGGATCCGATGGATTTAACACCCAGCCATCTGCCAATTTGAATTGACTGGAAGGAATGTGGAGTGGGGCTGCCTGGGAACACTTTAAAACATTGAATGGTCAGTAGGGTCCCTCAGATCCTGTCTAGCATGCCTTCAGTCAGTTTTTCTTAATAAAGATTCCTGTTGGAAGAACCGTTCCAAGAGTTCTGTCTTCTTAAGACGTAAATTGAGGTGGGTCCTTACATTAGACAGGATCTGCAAAATTGGTCAACCTGGAAGGAAGAACCTTGCCAGGGGACTTTGCAAAAATTACCATGTCAGACGATGAAGCAGGGAAGGGGGAAAGCCCCCCGGAGAGGGAGCCGTTGCCCCAACTGGAAACCTGCCAAATATCCGGATCTGAAGTGTCAGATTCCTCAGGAGAAGAGGTGGTGGAGACGCGTAACCACAAGCCTCGGTGGTCAATGGGCGTTGGAAAGAAAGGCGAGTGGGAAAAGAAATCAAGAAAGGTGACCCTGAGATGGGGGGCCAACCAACCAGGATGGAAGCAGGAGATGGAGAGATCCCTGCACACAAGCGAAGATGAAGGAAGCTGGGCACAGCACTCGAACTGGATCCTAGAGAAAGCTATCGACTTGATGAAGAGAACCCTCAGCTCCCTAGGAGAGGAGGATCCTGAGCCCCACGGCCGCACCAACTCCTGGAGCCGCAACTGGAGAGACACTGAGGGGGAATTGGAACCTGCAGCCCCGGGGACATCCGCTGATCCAGTAGTCCCCACCCCCCGCCGAACTGCAGATGGCGATCCGGATGGAAGACAATACCGACGAAGAAGGCACCGATCCATTCAAAGACTCCCGCTGCTGGACGCGAAATTCAAGGGGGAGCCAACACGCTTGGGGTTTTTCCTAACCCAAGTCCTTGGCTACATGGAGGAACACGGGCGACACATCCCTAGCGACAAAGCCCGTATCCGGATTGTGCAATCCATAAGGTTTCCATAAAAGCTCTTCACAATAATATGAGTCTGAAATAATTGCAAATAGCATGTCCACAGAGGTAAAGCTAATTTAAGATCTAAAAGTTAAAAGGAAATAAATGAAGTTCAGGATGATTTTTTTTTTCACAAGCTACCTAATAGCCATCAGAGGAAAAAGCTGATTATGCCTTCTTAGGGAGGAATTTCTATCATTTGAAAGTTTCCATTAAAAAAGGACCTATATTATATATTGTATATACAATATTGTGTTTGAATCAATCTTGACTCCTGGCTATTGCCTGGGCAAGTCCATGAATTTTTCTTGGCAACATTTTTGGAAGTGGTTCACTACTGCTTTCTTCCTAGAGCTGAGAGACTGATTAACCCAAACTCATGTCTATGGAGATTCTCAATCATCCAGGTCATGGATGTCCCAAAGGTGCTTTTCAAGAGGCAACTGGACTTTCACGTAGGCTGGGACAGAACAGTTTGCCTTCAGCCACCCACCCCCTACTATTATGGAGCAGTTACGTGCGGAGAATGCCCAGCTCTCCCAGCAGCTGGCTTTGCTGGCAGCTCAAGTGGCTCAGCTTCAAGCCTCTGCTCCTGCTGCTCCACAACCCAGAAGGAAGTGCCCAGTCGCTGTGCCTGACAAATTCAATGGCACTCTGGAGATGTTTCCTGTTTTTCTGGGCCAATGCCAGCTCTTTATCAGCTTGAGAGCGGCTGACTTCCCCACTGACCGTGATAAAGTGGGGTTTATGATAAGCCTCCTCTCTGGTGATGCAGCTTGTTGGGGCACACCCCTGCTAGCCCAACCTAGTCCGTTGTTGGGTAACTTTGGTTTTTTTTGTGATTATATGCGTCTGATGTACGAGGACCCCATTAAGACGCAGACTGCTACCTGATGCCTGAAGGCTCTGAGGCAGGGCCGACGCCCTCTCCTGCTTAGCCAGGATTCAGCCTGGAACGAAGCTGCACTCGTGGACGCTTTCCAGGATGGCTTGTCGGAGGAGCTGTTGGACGAGCTGGCCCATGTTGATGTTCCCCCAGACCTCAATGGGTTGATCCATCTCTGTCTGCGGATCGACGCTCGGCTGCAGCAGCGTAGGAGTCGTCGTGCCACCCCAGAGACCCGTGCGGCCCCAGTTGTGCATGAGACTCCGGTTCAGTGGGAGAAGCCTATGGAGTTAGGTGCTGCCATACCTCACCTATCGGTGGCAGAAATGAATAGACGATGTTCGGGGGGGTTGTGTTTTTACTGTGGGGACCCTGGGCATTTGGCCGCTTTCTGCCCCAAGAAGTGACGAGGGGTGTCCGCTACCATGCCTGCCCCGCGAAAGCAACCTCCATCCTCTGTCAGGAAACGCCCCGAGCCTGACCTAGAAGGCGTTTTGGGTCGGGCGTCCCACAACACTGAGCAACATCCTTCAGATGCTGTACTCGGCCCTCCATGGCATTTGATACTGGCAGCATGCTTGATCCTCCCCGGGCAGCCACAGGGGATTCCGGTACACACTTTGGTCAACTCTGGGGCCACCACAAACTTTATGGACGCAGCCTTTGTGGCCAAATGGGCTGTTCCCCAATGCCCGGTGGAACTGCCTCTGTTAGTGGAGACTATTGATGGCCGAGTGCTCCTGTCTGGGCCAATTAAGGCTACCACGCAACCGCAAGGTATGGCCATCAGCTCACATGAGGAGGCTATTCAGTTTTACATAACCTCCGACCTGCATTTCCCCGTGGTCTTGGGACTGGCATGGCTCCAGACGCATGACCCGCAGATTTATTGGTCACAGAACTTGGTCACATTTCCAAGTTTACAGTGTGTGGACCACACCCGCCAAGTCTGTGCCGGCCAGGTGGTGAGTCCCCCCGGGGTCTCCCCGCCCTCCGAACTGGTGACTTACGCTGATGTGTTCAGTGAGACTGAGGTGGATCAATTGCCCCCGCACAGGCCATATGACTGCCCATCGACTTAGTCCCTGATGCGCCTCTCCCAGTGGGGAGTTTGTATTCCATGTCGGACCCCGAGTTGGTCACGTTGCGGGACTTTCTGGACAAAAATTTGGCTCGGGGTTTTATTTGGCCCTCGTCTTCACCAGTGTCTGCACCGGTGCTCTTTGTAAAAAAGAAGTCTGGAGAATTGAGGCTTTGCTGTGACTATCGGAAATTAAACGCCATTACGGTGTGCAATCGATACCTGCTGCCCCTCATCCCCGAACTCCTGGAATGGCTCCAGGATGCAAAGATCTTCACGAAATTGGACTTGAGAGGAGCCTACAACCTAGTCAGGGTTCAGTCGGGTGATGAGTGGAAGACGGCGTTTGGCACTTGGTATGGGCACTTCAAGTATACAGTGATGCCGTTTGGACTGACCAACGCCCCTGCAGTGTTTCAACACTTCATGAACGACATCTTCTGCGACCTGTTAGATCAGTTTGTCATGTTCTACTTGGACGACATTCTGATCTACTCCCCGTCGCGAGAGGCGCACCACCAGCATCTCCGTCAGGTCCTGCAGTGGCTCCGAGATCATCGTTTGTATGCCAAACTGGAGAAGTGCCAGTTCTACCAGATGACCATCGATTTCTTGGGTCACCGCATTTTTCCTGAGGGCATCGCCATGGAGCCAAGCAAGGTCAAGTCTCTGCGGAGTTGGCAACCCCCACGTCGCGTTAAAGATGTCCTTGGGTTCGCCAACTACTAGCGAACTTTCATCCCCAGTTTTGCTTCCATGATGGCGCCCCTCACTCGGCTCCTGCAGAAAAAGACCCAGTTTCATTGGGATGCCCCAGAACAACAGGCTTTCCAGCCTTTAAAGGAATCCTTCATGAAGGAGCCCATCTTGAAACATCCTGACCCGCAACGGCCGTTTGTTGTGGAGGTGGATACCTCCGACATAGCCATTGGAGCGGTGTTACTCCAGACACCATGCCCGGCAGTGCCCTCTTCCCTTGCGCGTACTACTCACGGAAACTGAATCCGGCTGAGCACAACTACACCATCTGGGAGAAGGAGCTACTGGCCATCAAAGTGGCATTCGAGGCCTGGAGGCATCATCTGGAAGGGGCTCAGCATCAAATAAGAATTTGGAAAGCTTGTAGACCGCTCGGAAATTGAACTGACAGATTCGTTGGTCTCTTTTCTTTGCGAGGTTCAATTTCAACGTTACGTACATACCCAGCGGTCGCAACCAAAGAGCGGATGCTCTGTCAAGGAAGCTAGAATATTCCCGTGCAGAAGACAAGCTTCTGCCCAGGACAGTTCTCCCCGTAGAGTCTTTCTCTGCGGTGTGGGAGCCGATAGATGTACGGGCTCGGATTCGGGAGGCCCAACAGCATGATGCATGGGTGGCTCAGCGAAAGGAGGAGGTGGGGCCAGACTCCCAATGGACTGTCACGGATGGACTCCTGAACTATTGTGACCGGCTCTATGTTCCGGGAGGGCCACTCAGAGGGCTCATTCTCAGCCAATGTCAAGATAATCCGGCGGCGGGGCATTTTGGCCTGTTCAAGACACTGAACTTGGTCTCCCGTACATTCTGGTGGCCCCAAGTCCGACACGACATCCAGGCCTACGTCACGTCTTGTATCCAGTGTAGGCAGGCCAAGTCAGCAATGGGGCCCCCGCCCGGTCTACTTCATCCCTTGCCGACGCCCAAAAGACCATGGGGGGCTGTGTCCATGGACTTTCTGACGGACTTGCCCCCGTCTTCTGGCTTCACGACGGTGTTCGTGGTGGTGGACATGCTGACCAAGATGGCGGATTTCATTCCTTGCCGTGGCTTGCCGTCAGCCCGCGCCACCTGTCGCATGTTCATCCAGCATGTTTTCCGGCTGCACGGCCTCCCTGATAGGGTCATGTCAGATAGAGGGGCCCAATTTATGGCACGTTTCTGGAAGGGGTTGATGAAGGCGCTGGACGTACAGATCTGCCTATCATCAGCGCATCATCCTCAAACTGACGGCGGGACCGAGAAAGTCATCAGAATCCTCGAGCAATACCTGTGCTGTTATGTAAATCAGCAGCAGAACGATTGGGCGGACTATCTTGCGGTAGCCGAGTTCGCGTGTAACAACTCGCAGCATACCTCCATGCAGATGACAACGTTCCTGGCCAATGTGGGGTATCATCCCTGGCTTTTTCCCCTCTCACCGCTCGACTCGCCAGTTCCTGCAGCGAACGACTACCTGGCCGAGTTACGGGCAATCCATCGATTGGTGCGGCGACAATTAGAGAAGGCCAAGGCAGATTACAAAAAGGTTGCCAATCGGTCGAGGCGAGATACACCTCCATTAACGGTGGGAGATCGGGTGTGGCTGTCCACCAGGAACCTGCCATCAACCCGACTGGCCAAGAAACTAGACCACCGGTACCTAGGACCGTTCCCAATCGAAGCCGTCATCAACCCAGTCGCCTATTGATTGACTTTGCCACGGTCGCTACGGGTACATCCGGTCTTTCACCGGTCTCTGTTGGTCCCTGAGCAACTGGCGTGTCCACTCCGATGAGCAGAACATCCCCCACCGGAACAACATGATGGAGACAGCGCTCCCGAGTACGAGGTTCCCAGTATTCGAGACTCCCGTTGGCTGAAAGGGCGCTTTCAGTACTTGATTGAGTGGAAGGGCTACGGATCGGAGGAGTTCACTTGGGAGGATGTGACCACCGTCCATGCTCCTGCCTTGGTGACAGCGTTTCACGAACAGTTCCCGTCACGACCGCATCCGGCCCGGTAGACCCGGGGGAAGGGTCCTGCGGTGCAGGATAGTGTTGTGATTCCTCGTCAGCCAGTGGACCTGGCAGCTGAGTCTGGGGAATCAGAGGAGGAGGAGGAGGGGCCTGGAGTGCCATCAGAGTCAGAGGAAGGCTCTGATGAGCTCCAAGTCTTACAGTCTGACGAGGAGCCTGGCCCCTCCACTTGTGCTCAGGCTGAGACACAGCTGTGCTGGGAAGATGAGTCAGACTGTGAGGACTCACAGCTGGAAGACATCATGGATGCTCGCAAACGCCGACAGGCAACGAGAGTTGGACAGAGGAAGGCAATGGGGCGGCTCCAAAGGCAAAGGAGAAGGCATTAGGAAGCCACGCCTTGGGCTGCATAATAAAAGGGAAGGTGTGGGAGGTGCTGGTTGCTGAAGGCAACCATTTATGAAGGAATCAAGTTTCAGTGAATTGTGTTTTGTTTGCCTTTGCCTTTGGACATTTTACTCAGGTCTGTAAATAATAAAAAGGGGTTTTGTTTTCCTGCGGTTCCAGCCTGCTTGTTGGAAGAGGGGTTTCTCCTTGTGAGTTTAACAAGGACTCACGTAGGCTGGGACAGAACAACCCCAGCCAACGAACAGCGGCCGCCACTCCCCCATTGCATTGCCATGGCTGCCCATCCCCCACCGCACCACCACAGCCTCCACGACCCAGGCATCCCTCTACCTCCACCTCTGCCCCTTCCCCACCCCTCCTCCACTGTTGCTCCTCCCCTGGCCCTCCTCCCCCGCTACCTCGCATTGGGCAATTCACAAATTGTCCTGGCTTCTATCCCACACGGGATAATTAGCCACGCGAGATAACTCACCAAATGCCACAGTCACCTGTCCCAGCAGCCAATCTACGTGCTGAGGGGTGGGCCTCTGTCTTCCCATTGGATGCAGCATGCAGCAGGGGTGCCGGATGGGGCAGCAGCAGCCTTGAGCATCGTGCCGCAGGGCAACCCGGTCACTCCTCCCCGCCAGACGCTCTTTCCTGGGGGCGGTGCAGCACCCTGCCACCCCCAAAAGGGAGGGAGCTGGACTGCACCCCGGCTCGCCATACCCACCACCCACCAACTGCCGTGCCGCTGGGGCGGTAAGAGCAGGAAGCTGCCCTACCCTGTGGCTGGGTGGTGGGCCACTCCCCCCTGGGAGGGCCATGGTCGGCCCCAAATTCTTGGCCCCGTGAAGAAGCGGCAAGTTCATTCTGCTACTTCACTTTGACTGGCATCACTGTGCACCTCGTCCTCACACGTGGCAAAGTTTCTGCGATGGGGGGGGGACAACCTGGAGTGTGCCAGTTCACACACAGGAGCAGGGGAGAGGAGAGCGCGCACGGCTGCTGGCAGTGAAAGTGATGCACCTTCCCCAGGGAAATTGAAAGGAGCCTCCTTAAGCAGCCATGCGGTGCGTTGGGACTCCGGGGTGGGCAGGAGGCTTTGCAATAGGGTCGCAGATTGCCAAGCAGGGTGGCCAGGGGGATCAGGGCCATCGCAGGTGCCCCATTTGGTGCAAAGTCAGCCAGCTGATGGCAAAGTAACAGCACACCGCCTGGGAGACGCAATGCTGGGTGGCAGCCAATTGCCAGGGGAGGCGGATCTCTCTATTAAGGGGGGGAAGGAGAGGGACAGGGGGAAGTACAAGGTCAGTAGGCCAGTTGCAAAGTCACACTGCGCCTCAGAGTTGAGGCGTTCCCTGTATGAAATTGAAGTAGCTATTTACCTTGGTGTATATAATTAACTATTTATTACCTGGACCAAAGACTTCCATATTGAATTCAAAATCTTGAACAAATAAATGTTCTGATCTAGTAACAGGGATCCACATCACCCCTCTGGAAAAGAAAGAAGAGAATTAGTTATATACTCAAGTTATTTTCTGTTATGAAATAAAAGCCTCTGAGCAAAGTCCTGCAGCTTTGCAGTTCTCTTCTCTTCTGCTTCAGAAAACCTAGTTGTTTGATTTCTTACTCCAAAGAGGAGCAGAAGGAACCACACTTTATCATACGTAAATTTAGGAAAAAATGGAATATCAAAAGTATGAGCAGGACTTCCCTACAATTATCACATTTTTTTTCATAGAAGGGTCAATGTGTCTTTAGGGCAATTGCTGCATATCAGAGGCAGTATTCTTCTTGACTATATCTTCAATAATTTGATAATTCAATAATTTGAAATTATATAACAAATCAAGAATTAATAGATTTTTTATGATTTATGTTTGATTAAATTAAATTGAATATTAAATTAAATTGAATATTAAATTTAATTAAATATTATTACAGGTAGTCCTTGAGGTACAACCCTAATGGAGCCTGCCCATTAGGGACGCAAGTCAAAAATGTAATTGAATGAATCAGACTCAATTTTACAACAACAACAACAACAACAACAACAACAACAACAACAACAACAACAACAACAACAACAACAACAACAACAATAATAATAATAATAATAATAATAATAATAATAATAATAATAATAATAATAATAATAATAATAATAATAATAATAATAATAATAATAATAGAGTTGGAAGGAACCTTGGAGGTCTTCTAGTCCAACCTCCTGCTCAGGCAGGAAACCCTATACCATTTCAGACAAATGGCTGTCCAGTCTCTTCTTAAAAACTTCCAGTGTTGGAGCATTCACAACTTCTGGAGGCAGGTTGTTCCACTGATTAATTGTTCTAACTGTCAGGAAATTTCTCCTTAGTTCTAGTGAAGGGACCTTATTGTGCTTATGATTTTATTATGTTTAAGCTTGATACTAGTAGTGTTATTTTGTAGCCATCTTATATAAAGTAATCATTTTATATTAACATTATTAGTGTTAGTTTGTAGCTATTTTATATAAATCTTCTTACATGCAAGCAGCCTTATAGATAGAAGCGTTTTATGTATATGGAAAAATCAAATGTCCCATGTCAAATATACGGGAGATTGCTCAGGAGATTGCTTACATGAAAGGAGCAAGGTGGGGTTCAGTGGTCTGGGAGATAGGGAGGGGGAAGGTGAGTTAGCCTGGATTGATGTGTATGAGTCATCATCCTGGAATTTGTTTTTCTGTGCTTCCTTGCTCCTGGTACAGAGACTTGGATCTCTTTGTTTTGAAAAAGTATAAAAGGTAGAAGAAATCTCTACTGGGTGTGCCTTCGTCCCTCTATGCAGCCACAAAGAGGGAGAAGGTTACCCAACTCTGTCTTGGCCAAAATAAAGTTGTTTTCTTTGCTGAAACCTCGGCTCAGGAGTTTCTTTTGGCTCTTTGAAATTTCTGAGTAGCGCAGAGAGGTTTGTGAGGCTGAGTGGAAAACCTTACAACCTGACGCCCAACGTGGGGCTTGAAAGGGCAGAGGCCACAAAGGCCCCCATGTCCGGAGACCCTTGTTAAGGTCCCGGCGAGCCTTCGATTCTCGGCAGGACGAAACTGACGGTGACTGAACCATGAGTCTTAGAGCACTCCTAGGTGTTTGGCCTGGAAGACTTTTGTGCTTCGTCGGTGGCGGTAGGAGGAACCTGAACGCCCGAATTCAACGAGGTTTCATACTTCTCCACTGATGGGAGAAATTACAACAGGTGCCTTGGTGAGTAGAAAAGTTTCTGTAATCCTGGAATAAGATAGGTGGTTGATCGCCTCGACCAGCCTTTAAGAGAAGGGGCCGAGAAACTATCTTGTAATACAGGAATGGGGAATCATCAGAGTAATTTAAAGAAGGAAATTAAGCCAAAATGTACTCCTTTGTAATGTGTTTTGAAAAATTGGGATGTTTGAAACCTCAAGTGGCTGTTAAGTTTAACCCTGTCAGACGGCGTGTGGTGGTGCTTTGTGTTGATGTGTTTTTTTTTACATATTTGGCCATCCAGAACATTAAGCTTGGACTCAGAATGGTGAGAAAAATAAGATATGGTTATAGGGCCCTATAAAAACCACATGTTTGGTTGGAATCACCTCATGATTTTTCTCACTTCTTGCAGGACAAGCCACATGCCTAAAAATGTTGTCTTAATAGTATCTGTGTATATATGTCTGTCTGTGTTGATCTGTGTTATATCCAAGACTTGGAAGAGGGTCAAAACCCTCTCTGATAACAACAAACAAAAAGGCCTTATTTAAAAATAAATGGTTTGCCTGGAGAAAGTATGAAATGAAATATCTGTATGTGAAATTGTTTATGCAAGCAGTTAGAATGGAAATGAATGAGTTAATCTGCTGATATGTAAGTGTGTGTGTCAGCCCTCAAACCCCCGGCCCCAGGCTGTGGAAGAAACAGTAAATTGCAGATTTTGTTGTTTTTGTTGTTGTTGTGAGAGAAATTCATGGAG
Source organism: Azemiops feae (assembly GCA_023970755.1). Classification (NCBI taxonomy): domain Eukaryota; kingdom Metazoa; phylum Chordata; class Lepidosauria; order Squamata; family Viperidae; genus Azemiops; species Azemiops feae. Next base: position 66,279 of record JALGBA010000166.1, on the reverse strand, counting down.
AGAATGTATGTGAAAAAGAGAAAATTATTTTGTTGAAAGAATGAAGTGAGAGAAATTCAAAAGGGGCCGAGATCCCTGTGCAGTTTTTTAAAAAACATTTGTTCAGCCTTCTTCGTTACTGGCTTGCTACATTTTTTTTTCTTTCTTCTTGCTTTGGAAGAGAGAGAGACTGAAAAAGGGAGAAGGGGGGAGGTTTGAGTGATCATTTTAAAACTTTTTTTTCTCTCTGCTTAACTCTGGCCTCAAAGAATGGAAAGAAGGGGAGGAAAGGGGGAAAGTGAACTCTGAGATGTTACTCGGGAGGGAGAGACAGTAGAGATAACAACGAAGAACAAAGAACTCTTGTTGAGCAAAGATTTTTAACTAAGTGAGAACTTGGCATTGGAACACACTGAAACAAAAATGCTAGTTAACCCATTATCAACCAAAGGAAAATGACTCTGAATTGTTTTGCTTAGATTTGGAAAAAAAAAAGTTTGATGCTCTTGTTTCAGTTTTTACACACATACATATATAACTCAGAGTCCCTCGTTAAGTTTTTTTCTATTGTGAAGTCGCACTGAAAAATAAGTTTTTTTGTCTCTTTATGAATGTTGAATTTGATTAGACTATGAAGTGATAGAATTGCAGACAAAGGTTCAGCCTGATTTGTTTATAGACGGTTATAGCAAAGTTGATAAGAAGGAGACGTGGTGGATGTTGGATGGGGAGAAGAGAATGTTAGTGAAGGCTGGGGGGGGGGGGGGGTTCCCTCCCTGTGGTTAGCCCAGGCTCAGAGCCAGTCTCTGAGGTTGATAAGAAGGAGAAGAGAATGGCACGTAGCTGCAATAAGGAGGAGGAGTTAAAAGAATGTGATGTGTTTTTGGAAGCTTCTGAATGGATGTGGGAAGTGCACGGTGGCTGGACAGATTGTAACACCTAGTGGTGAGGCCATTTCAGTATAGGCCTCAACTGGAAAGCTGTCTTTGTCCCTTTGAAATGATGTATGGGAGGATTTTGTTACATGAAGGTTCAAGAATGTCAGTGAAAAAGAGAAGAAAGTTACTCAGTATTTGCATAATCTGGTGCAGGTTTTGTCTTCTATCTCAGTACAGGCCCAGGCTACCCTACCACCTGTCTCTGGCCATTGTTGTTCCTGGAGAGTGGGTTCAGGTAAAAAGAACTGTCACCTAGAAATACCAGTCCTGAGTGGTCCCAAATATGCCAAGTCCTCCTGATCTCAACTGCAGTGAGAATGAAGGAATCAAGGTGTGAGTCCATGGAAAGTCCCATCATTCCCTCTCCAGTGACAAGCTCCACAGCTGGACGGCCTGAAAGTGAAATTTTGACCTGCCTCGCCTGTTAAACTGTTTCCATCTAAGTAGGAGAAAAACCTCAATGGATTGGACTACCCTGGAAATCGTGTTCCTAGAACCTGGACTATGTATTGCAATATTTTTATTCTGCTACTGTTGTTTTCCTCGTACCTTCTTTGGTAGAAGGAAGGACCATGGGCCCAATACTTAAAGGAACAAAAGGGAGTTGTGTTTATTACAAGACTATGTATTCCACTTGCACAGGGGGAATAGGGTCACTTGTTATGCTCCTGTCAATACAGTAAAGCTTTACCAACAACTTCAAATCTGGAGATATGGAGGGACATACAGACATTACCTCTTGGAGAAGAATAACACGAGACTTATGGACAAGTGCCAGACTCTCCTTTGATGCATGTAAAGCTATTGACTATAATCAAGCTAAATGGACTAAGTGTGGAGACAGGCCTACTTATTTAATGCCAAATATGTTTGCACATCCTACCCAACCTGGCACAAAGGATTCCTGCAACCCGGTGTGCTTCGAGATAACCAGACCAATGGATTTCTCAGCATCATTTGGACTAGCTATTGATTGAACCAGATACAAATATGGGTTCAAGTTGATTTTCATGAACTGGAAACCACAATTGAGATTCCCACAGTAGCAAACAATCTTTTTATTGATCTGGCCCAAAAGAATTGCTTCATTTCTAAATGTGACTAACTGTTACATGTGTGGGCACTAACATGGGTGAACAATGGACATGGGAAGCTCGAGAGATTCAATTGGAGAACATCACTTCTCATTTTAATTTGACCTGGAAAGAAAAGGACTGTCCAACCAAATGGGCCCTCCATTCCGTAATTGTGGCCCTAAATTGCATTATTAGACCCCAGTCCAACAATATATAAGGAATATGTTGGAGAAACTCTTTGTGAGGGACGTTGGTTCTGCAATAGTACTTCAACCAACTGTACTTGGCAGGGAAATGAGACTGAACCCTCCACCTCATTCCCAGAAGGACCGTTGAAATGTTTATGGTCCAACAAACAAAATGCTTTTACTATTTGGCCCGCTCCTGATAATTTTTATTGGATTTGTGGAAATTCAGCCTATGCTGAACTTCCCAAAGCCTGGGCTGGAGCATGTGTCCTGGGCCATGTGAAGCCAAGTTTCTTCCTTTTGCCCATCTCTCAAGGAGAACGGTTGGGAGTCCCTGTGTATGTTGAAGTTGGAGATCCTGTAGATAGAAAGACAAGGGATGTATCAAAGATTCAGATAGGAAATTGGAATGATGACGAGTGGCCGCCAGAGCGAATAATCCAGGTATATGGTCTGGCAACTTGGGCACCGGATGGTATGTGGGGTTACTGGACGCCTATTTATATGCTCAACAGAATAATTAGACTACAGGCGGTTCTGGAAATAATTATGAATGAAACCAGTTCTGCCTTTTTGGCATTGGCAAAAACTGATACTAAGCTACAAACAGCTGTATACCAAAATAGATTAGCTCTGGATTATCTTTTGGCTAGAGAAGGAGGGGTCTGTGGAAAATTCAATCTAAGTAATTGTTGTCTCCATATTGATGACAATGGCAAGGTGATTGAAGAAATCACTGACAGAATGCGAACGTTAGCACATGTCCCTGTCCAAACATGGACAGGAGCACTGGATGTTGGAGGATGGTTTTCGGGAATGTTTGATAGTTGGAAAAGGATATTGTTCATTGTGGTCTTGGCCTTCGGAGGGTTGTTGTGTTTACCATGCCTTATCCCACTTATTCACAGAATTGTTAGATCCACTATATCTGGACTAACTTTTGCTGCCACTCCTATCTATAATGATAAACCAGCTAAAGCAATGATTTTAAGACCTTTACCTTCTGACTATACTCCCCTTTTCCAGAGTCCCTAGTGCATGGGTCGGCCAGCCGAAACATCCAACGAGCCGCACGGACCCGTTTCCCTAAAAAAAAAAACCCCTGGGAGCCGCACCCGCCCGCGCATGCGTGCCCGCCCGCGCATGTGCGCGCACCCGCGCATGCCCGTTCGCGCATGCGCATGCGCACCCGTTCGCGCATGCGCACCCGTTCGCGCATGCGCACCCGTTCGCGCATGCGCACCCGTTCGCGCATGCGCACGCGCACCCCCGTTCGCGCATGCGCACCCACCCCGCATGTGCGCATGCGCACGCGCACCCCGTTCGCACATGCGCACCCGCCCCGCATGTGCGCATGCGCTCCCCAAAATGGCGGCAGAGGCTCCGGAGCCGCAGGTGATGCCTCAAAGAGCCGCATGCGGCTCCGGAGCCGCGGGTTGCCGACCCGTGCCCTAGTGCCTATTCGGCTTTATAAAAAAAAAAGGGGAGGATTGAAGGGACCTTATTTTGCTTATGATTTTATTATGCTTAAGCTTGATACTAGTAGTGTTATTTTGTAGCCATCTTATATAAAGTAATCGTTTTATATTGACATTAGTAGTGTTAGTTTGTAGCTATTTTATATAAATTTTCTTACATGCAAGCAGCCTTATAGATAGAAGCAAGTGTTTTATGTATATGGAAAAAGCGAATGTCCCATGTCAAATATAGGGGAGATTGCTCAGGAGATTGCTTACATGAAAGGAGCAAGGTGGGGTTCAGTGGTCTGGGAGATAGGGAGGGGGAAGGTGAGTTAGCCTGGATTGATGTGTATGAGTCACCATCCTGGAATTTGTTTTTCTGTGCTTCCTTGCTCCTGGTACAGAGACTTGGATCTCTTTGTTTTGAAAAAGTATAAAAGGTAGAAGAAATCTCTACTGGGTGTGCCTTCGTCCCTCTATGCAGCCACAAAGAGGGAGAAGGTTACCCAACTCTGTCCTGGCCAAAATAAAGTTGTTTTCTTTGCTGAAACCTCGGCTCAGGAGTTTCTTTTGGCTCTTTGAAATTTCTGAGTAGCACAGAGAAGTTTGTGAGGCTGAGTGGAAAACCTTACAGTAGGTTGCTTCTCTCTTTGATTAGTTTCCATCCATTGCTTCTTGTCCTGCCTTCAGATGCTTTGGAAAATAGCTTGACTCCCTCTTCTTTGTGGCAACCCCTGAGATATTGGAACACTGCTGTCGTGTCACCACTAGTCCTTCTCTTCATTAAACTAGACATACCCAATTCCACCAACTGTTGTTTATATGTTTTAGCCTCCAGTCCTCTGTTCATCTTTGTTGCTCTTTTCTGTACTCTTTCTAGAGCAGGGGTGTCAAACTGCCGGCCGGTGGGCCGGATGCGTCATGGCGAAACCGCTCCCACCTCATTGCCAGCAATGGAAAAAAAATCGCGATACGTCACGACACGTCACATGACGTTGCGAGTTTGACACCCCTGTTCTAGAGTCTCAACATCTTTTTTACACTGTGGTGACCAAAACTGGATGCAGTATTCCAAGTGTGGCCTTACCAAGGCGTTATAAAGTAGTATTAACACTTCACGTGATCTGTTAATGCAGCCTAGCACTGTGTTGGCTTTTTTGGCAGCTGCAGTACACTGCTGGCTCATATTTAAGTGATTGTCCACTAGGACTCCGAGATCCCTCTCACAGTTACTACTATTGAGCAAGGTACCACCTATACTATACCTGTGCATTTGGTTTTTCTTGCCTAAATGTAGAACCCTACTTTTTTCACCATTGAATTTCATTTTGTTAGATAGCGCCCAATGTTCAAGTCTGTCAAGTCCTTCTGTATCTTAAGCCTGTCATCTGCAAATTTGATGAGTTCCCCATCTATCCCCTCGTCCAAATCATTGATGAAGATGTTGAAGAGCACTGGTCCCAAAGCAGAGCCCTGGGGCACCCCACTACACACTTCCCTCCATGTAGATGCAGTTCCATTGAGGACCACACACTGAGTATGGCCGGTTAGCCAGCTACAAATCCATCTGGTGGTGATGCTGTCTAACCCACATTTTTCTATCTTATCAAGTAGTAGGTTGTGGTCTACTTTATCAAATGCCTTACTGAAGTCCAAGTAAATTATATCCACAGCATTCCTCTGGTCCACTAATTTTGTCACTTGATCAAAGAATGCAATAAGATTTGTCTGGCATGATCTGTTTTTGACAAACCCATGTTGGCTTTTAGTAATGACTTTGTTTGCCTCTACAGTAGGCGTTCGCTGATATTTTTTCTTTTTTACCCCAAACACGTGGCGAAGGCAGAGAAGCAAATGGAGAAAGGGAGTGCAGCTGAAAGCAGGTGAGTAAAAAAATGCTTGGGGGAGGCGAGGGCATCTGGGCAGGGGCGGGGGCGCCATCCTTACCCTGCATGGTGGCGGGAAGGTTAACGGCGGGTGGGGGGGCCCAGGAGGAGCTGTGCAAAGCGCGCCCGCGAGGCAGAGGTGCTGCCCGGTGCCAGAGGGGAGGCCGGGCAGATTGCGGGCAGCGGCAGCGACGGGGAGGCCGATCGCGCATGTGCGTGAGGCAGAGGTGCTGCCCGGTACCAGAGGGGAGGCCGGGCGAATTGCGGGCAGCGGCAGCGACGGGGAGGCCGATCGCGTGTGTGCGCGAGGCAGAGGTGCTGCCCGGGGCCAGAGGGGAGGCTGGGCAGATTGTGGGCGCCGGCGCCTGTGCCCCCTGGCCAGGAAGGCGCACCAGAGTCCCGGCTGCCGGGAAGGCGATCGGCCCGCTCCTCTCCCATTGCCCGCTCTGCCCGGCTCGAGCCTGGTACTTCCAAAGGTGGCCGCAGCCCTCGGCCGCTCCCCTCCCCTCCCCTCCCCTCCGTGCCTCCAAATCGATCCCCGGGCTGGCTGGCCAGGTGAGCAGAAGATTGGAGAGAGAGAAAGAGGGAGAGAAAGAGAGAGGGAGAAAGAGAGAGGGAGAGAGAGCCCGGGATTGGCGTGTGCAGCTACAGCTGAGCCGCGCTTTTCCGCGCTCTTTTGCTGTTTTTGCAAAGTTGCCCCAGGTTGGTGGAAAAGCCGCCGGTCTCCCCGCTGCAAGCATGGGAAGCGCCGGAGCTCCTGATGAACCGCGTTTAAGGGAGAGAGAGAGACAGCCGAGCTTGACCTGCGCGGTTGGGCTGTTTCTGCTTTTCCTTTGCAACTTGGAAGAATAATAGTAATAATAAGAGGAAAAGTTCTTGCATGATTTCCAGACGTTTCCTCTCCGTCCCCCCACCCCATCCCAAGAAGCAGTATTTGTAGTTTGGACTAGCAGGTTGCTTGGCTGCTCTCCTCCTTTGCTCGTGGGGGCGCGCTCGCTGCCCTTTGCAAAAGACGGAGCCCCCGCGGTTTTGCATTGCAAGGAGATTACTTCGCCTGAAGGAAGGGTGACTTGGTGGCGATGCGGGTTTGTCTCCCTTCCTTTGGAGGAGGGAGAAAAGCATCGCTCTCTTCCTTCAGGTGGGTGCAAATGTAACTTAAGAAAGGTAGCAATGCGGCCAGAAATGGGCATCTCTCGACAGCGCTGGGGAGAGCTATGGGAAGAACGATGTACACAGAGAGGATCGGGGAACCTGGCTTAGACCTGAGAGAGAAAAATACTGGGAGAAGTAGCCGGTTCGTAACGTAAGTGCCTGAAAACGGGAGGTGAACCGGCGATATCCCCGCCCTGCCTGTGCGCTCTCCTCTGCCTCTGCGCGCACACAGGCAGGGCCGTGATGTCAGGCAGGGCCGTGATGTGTTGCTGCCTGCCAAAACCAGGCTGGGGTCTGGGCGGCGTAGCACAGGACAATGGAAGGAAGGAAGGAAGGAAGGAAGGAAGGAAGGAAGGAAGGAAGGAAGGAAGGAAGGAAGGAAGGAAGGAAGGAAGGAAGGAAGGAAGGAAGGAAGGAAGGAAGGAAGGGACAATGGGAGCTGCAGTGCTGCAGCCTTCCAGTCCCGTGAGCGTCCCTGCACTGTTCGGCTGTGGTCCAGGCCTCACATTCATCAGCTGTTCGGCGGCCGGGAGACAGCCTTTCAGCTTCAGGCAGCGCCATCGGCCCTTGGCTCACTGCCACGCCCTCGTGCCCATCAGCTGTTCGGCGGCCAGAAGTCAGAGCCGCTCAGCTGTTCGGCGGGACGCCCACCGAACCGACACCCACGCTGCCAGGTAGAACGGTGCTGGCCGCCGGTCTCCTTTGCCACCCCGCACGTCGTCCTCGACCCCTCCCCCCACCCGTTCATGTCGAGCCCGCGGGGGCTTGAGAGGGAGAGAGGGAGGGAAGGAGGAAGGGACAAAGAGGGTGGTGAAGGAAAGAAGGAAGGAAGGGACAATGGGAGAGAGAGAGGGAAGGAGGAAGGGACAAAGGGAGGTGAAGGAAAGGAAGGAAAGAAGGAAGGAAGGGACAATGGGAGAGAGGGAGGGAAGGAGGAAGGGACAAAGGGAGGTGAAGGGAAGGAAGGAAGGAAAGGACAATGGGAAAGAGGGAGGGAAGGAGGAAGGGACAAAGAGGGAGGTGAAGGAAAGGAAGGAAAGAAGGAAGGAAGGGACAATGGGAGAGAGGGAGGGAAGGAGGAAGGGACAAAGGGAGGTGAAGGAAAGGAAGGAAGGGACAATGGGAGAGAAGGGAGGGAAGGAAGGCAAGCACCCACCCCAGTCCCATCCCCCTCCACCAGAGACCCACGGATTCCCCCCCACAGGCACCCTGCAACCTGAGTGATCAGCTGGCCATGCCCCCCCAGCCATTGATCACATGACCCTGGGACACTGTGAATGTCATAAGTATGAATCAGTTGCCAAGCATCCGAATGTAAATCACATGACCCTGGGGATGCTGCAACAGTCATAAGTGTGAAAAATGGTCATAATTCACTTTTTTCAGTGCCGTTGTAACTTCAAACAGTCACTAAGCGAATTGTTGTAAGTCGAGGACTACCTGTACTTTCTCATTTTTTCCTTTTTTTTTTTTTGGTCAGGTTTTTAATACCTTGCTGGGCGAGTGGTGGTACTCGGATATTGCCTTATCCAAAAAGTGGTACAATGGGTGAAAAGGTTGAAAAGCCCTGATCTAGAAGGGAGCAAGGTACCTTTTGAAGTATGGACAGATCACAAAAATCTAGAAGCACTGAAAACTCCCCGCAAATTGTCCCCGAAACAGGTGCACTGGGCATAATACTTTAATCGATTTAACTTCACTCTAAAGTACATTCCGGACTTCCGGCTGTGACGTCATCGTGGAGCGGGTGAAGGAACAGATCTCTGTTCCTAAATCCTGGGAAATTCTTCGCTAAGAGCCCGGCAAGGGCTTTACCGATCCCGGAGAGACTGGTAAATTAAAGAGGAAGCTTCAGAGAAGCCGGGTGGAAAGCAAACACCCGAGCAGACAGGAGCAGCACTCCTAAAATTGGCGGAGAAGAAGCCGGTCTTTAAGGCCGGCCTGGAGCGATGGCGACAGCCTGAGAGGGAAGTGAAAAGTTGAACTGACAGCTTCGCACGGGAGACGAGGAAACCCCTGAAGGAGGTGAGGAAGATTTGATAGAGAGAAGGCGCGGAAAAAGCAAAGCGATAAGGAGAGAGACACAGCGGCAACTGAAATTTTATAGAGCTGAGAAGTGAGCCTTAGAGCAGAACGAGAGCAGCGAGAAGAAGCAGAGAGCCCACAGTAAAGTTTATAAAACGTGAAAGACTGGAATTTAAGAGCTGCAAGAAGCAGAGATTGAAACTAGAGAAAGGACTGGAGAAAAGACGGCCGGAGGCAACAAAAGGTGATTAAGAGACTTTGAAAAAATTAACATAAGGATTAAAAGTTGAAGTGAGACAACGGAGAAACTTAATACTAACTAGTGGATCTTATTTTTGAAGAGCAAATAGCATTGAAATTTGAATCTTAATTGACATATATCTGGATAAAGTGACTAGTGGACGTTTTGGATACATTGGATATACAGAAGAAGAAATAAGGTGACATTTGGTGGATTTGTGGACACATAAAACTGAGACAGAGAGAAAAAAGGCTGATGCAATATTGCAGCACCTGTTAACAAGTAGTGATCAAGTAACAAGAAGAAAAGGGACTGCAGGCAACGTATTAAAAGGAATGAAGCAAATGAATTGAGTTAATGTATAGAAATAAGTATAATTGAGTAATTGAATTAAATAGAATTGAGAAAGTAACTACAACATAGTAAAGAAATATAGAGAAAGGTGATTAGTCAAACAAGAGAGATAGTAAATGAAGTTAAGAGCGGTGATAATACTTAGAGAATAGTATATGTATATGCATTGTGTGTAGTGTTATAGAAATATATATAAGAGGTGTTAAGAGTATTATAAATTATATTATATAATAGTGGGATAAGAAAAGGTATAACTCTATTTGTAATCTTATTTTTAAGGTTAACCCTAAGAATAACGTTATATAAAATTGATATATGCAAGGGTGGAAAAATATTATTCAAGTAATAAAAATGACAAGTACCGCAACAACTAAAATAAGTAAAAAAACAGCTACAAATCCCACACCTATAATGGCCTCTCCTATAGGTCAAAGAATGATAGGAACCATGTTGGGGAAAGAAAAAGAAAAAGTAGAATTGGCGATGAACCAACAGAGCATACAGATAACATTACAAATGATGCAGGAAAAAATGATGAAGACCCAAGAGGCAATAGCAAATAATCATGAAGAAACAAAAACTCATCACAAAGAAATCAAAAATGAAATTAAAAACATGAATGTCAAGATAGAGAGTATACAACAAACAATGATGAAGAACGAACAAAGAATTCAAAAAGTCGAAACAAAAATAGATCAAGTTGATGGCAAAATAGAAAAAATGGATCAGAAATCCAAACAAGTAAACAGAGAGTTGACTGAATCTGTTGCCTTCTTGGAAATGGAAAAGGCTTCGTTCTTCCTAAGATTTCAAAATATCGTAGAGGAAAAAGAAGAAGATTTGGGAGAGAAGATGGCGGAGATATTGGCTGAGATATTAGGAAAGGACAAACAGGAAACAAGAAGAGACATAGATGAAATATATCGAGTATATACAAATTATGCACGAAGGCACAGATTGGCGAGAGAGGTGCATATAAGGTTTACTAGAAGATCAATAAGGGATGAAATATATAAAAAAACAAGAGACAAACAGATAGTTTATAAGGGTAAAGAAATAATTGTATTAAAGCAAATACCACGTAGAATACGAAATCAGAGACGAGAATACCAATTTCTAACAACCCAATTAACTAAATACAAAGTTATGTTTCGATGGTTAGTACCTGAAGGCATATTTGTAACATGGCAAGAAAAAAAATATAAGATAGACACACTCGAGAAAGCGCAGGATTTTTATGAATGTCACTTTGCGCAGGGAGAAGAACAAGAAAGTAGGGAAGAGCCGGAGAGTAAAAGCCAGGAGGAAGACCTATTAGAAGAATTTGAACGAGAAAGAGAAACGCAAAAGATACAAGAAAGAGAAAGGTTAGAAAGAGAAGGAGCAAAAGGAAGGGTAATAGAGACAAGAAGCACAAAAAAAACAGATCAAGTAAAAAACGGGAGAGGCAATTAAGCTCTTTTCTGTAAACATTAATGGTTTAAACATACCAAGAAAAAGAGTACAAACGTTTAATAAATTAAGGAAATTGGATGCAGACGTGATATGTCTTCAGGAAGTTCATATAAAAAAGGATTATAGAAAACTACTAGAGAATGTAAAATTAGGAACACTATACACAACACTAGCACAAAACAAGAAAGGAGGAATTGCTATATATGTCAAAGAAAAAATAAAATCAAAATTAATATATTCAGATGAAGAGGGGAGAATTTTAATGTTGGAAATAGAATTAGAGCAAAAACAAATTTTATTAACGGCAGTATATGCACCAAATAATAACCAACATGAATTTTTTAAAAAGGTACATAAGAAACTAGTGGATCTGGATTATGAAAGTATTTGTATGATTGGGGATCTAAATGCAATAGTTGATGTTAAGAAAGACTATAAGAGTAGTAAAAAGAGCAAAAAGAAGAAAAATATATTACCAAAATCGTTCTTTAACATGGTAACAGAACTTAATCTTTGGGATATATGGAGAGAGACACACAGATCAGACAAACAATACACGTTTTATTCGTATCCGCATCAATCCTGGTCTAGGATCGATATGGCCTGGGTAACAACAGAAGTACAGAACGGGATAGAGGAAATTGAAATAGGACTTAATGACTGGGCGGATCACAACCCAATAACAATAAAATGGAAAGGCCAGAAACAGAGAAAAAGATGGTCAATGAATCAAAGACTATGTAAAGACAAACAATATATACAGATGCTAGAAAAGGAGTTGACATTATTTTTTCAGGTAAATAAAAAGGAAGAGACATCAACACAAAATTTGTGGGATACTACAAAAGCCTACATTCGGGGATTGACAATTGCATACAACTCTAAGAAAAATAAAGATAGGAGACTTCAACAAGAAAAACTACAAAAAGAACTTAAAGAAACAGAAAGTGACCTACAGAAGGATCCACAAAACAAAAAGATAAAAGAAAAATGGAATATTATAAAACACAAGATTAATCTGACAACACAAAAAGAAATGGCACAGAAAATTAGGATGGCGAAACAAAATTATTTTGAAAACGCGAATAAAACTGGTCGATGGTTGGCCTATAAATTAAAAAAAGAAAAAAGCAAAAGAACAATACATCAACTACAAGATGAAAGTGGAACAGTACAATATAGACGGGAAGAGAAAAAGAACATAATACAAAATTTCTTCTCAAAGCTATACTATCAGGAAGATATAGCAGATGATAAAGTTAAACAATATATAGAGGCAGCAAAAATGAGCAAAATCACCGAAGAACAAAAGCAAATGTTGAATAGACCAATAACCGTAATAGAACTAGAAACAGCATTGAAAAAACAAAAAAATAATAAATCACCAGGCCCAGATGGAATTCCGGTTGAGTTTTATAAAAATACACAAGAGTCACTACAATGGATAATGTTGGAGATTTGTAATGAGGTGCTGGAGGAGGCGAAGATACCGGCATCTTGGACTGAAGCAATTATTACTCTCATCCCTAAGGAAGACTCAGACTTGCAACAAATTCAAAATTATAGGCCGATTTCTTTACTGAATACAGACTATAAGACATTTGCAACAATAATAGCAGAAAGGATTAAAAAAATTTTGAATAACTACATCCACCCAGATCAAAATGGATTTCTACCAGGACGACAGATAAAAAATAATATGAGGATAATAATGAACACCTTAGAATTCTATGAAGTCCATTCTGAAAGACAAGCTACACTGGTTTTCCTTGATGCCCAGAAGGCATTTGATAATTTGAATTGGAAGTTTATTATAACACAATTGAACTACATGGAATTTGGGACAAAATTTGGAAAGATGGTTGAGAAAATATATACTAAACAAACAGCTAGGGTAATTATGAATGACGAAATGACAGAAAAAATTGATATAACTAAAGGAGTAAGACAAGGGTGCCCACTTTCTCCTCTTCTATTTATTTTATCATTAGAAATACTTCTGACAAAAATCAGAGAGGATCAAGAAATAAAGGGTTTAAAAATTAAGAAGGAAGAATATAAGGTCCAAGCCTTCGCTGATGATTTGGTATTTATTTTGGAAGACCCATTAGAAACCGGCCCTAAATTAATTCAAAAAATAGAAGAATTTGGTGAGGTAGCCGGACTTAAGATTAATAAGAATAAATCCAAATTGATAACCAAAAATCTTACAAAGGCACAGGAAAGCGAATTGGAAGATAAAACAAAAATAAGCGTAACTAAGAAAATAAAATATTTAGGGATTTGGCTTACAGCGAAGTGCTCCTCGATTAAGGAGGATAATTATGATAAAATATTACACCAGATAAAAAAAGATTTAGAAAATTGGGAAAATCTACAAATTTCATTTTTAGGGAGGATCGCAACGGTCAAAATGAATATATTGCCAAAAATATTATTCCTGTTCCAAGTTATTCCAATAAAACTAGGGAAAACATTCTTTCAAGAATTAAATAAATTGGTTACTAAATTTATATGGCAAAGGAAAAAACCTAGGATTAAATTAAAACTCTTGCAAGATACGAAAGATAAAGGGGGATTGGCATTACCAGAGTGGGAAATATACTACCAAGCATCAAGCCTAACTTGGCTAAAAGAATGGATGGAATTGAAAAATACCAGAATTTTAACACTAGAAGGACATGACTTGCAAGCGGGGTGGCATGCATTCCTATGGGACGAAAAATATAAAATACACAGATACTTTCAAAGACACATAGTTAGGGATGCATTGCTACAGACTTGGGAAAAAATAAAACAAAAACATTACATAAGAATTCCAATGTGGTTATCCCCAACAGAAGCTCTGAAACACCCAAACTTACTGGACATAAATAAGATAATTAGATACAAGGAATTGGTAAATGAACAGGGAAATCTGAAAACAAAACAAGAATTGGAACAAGATGTAGGCAGAGAGATTGATTGGTGGACATTTACACAAATTCAATCTAAATATACAGAGGACAAAAAATTATATGAAATACAAAAAGAGCCGCAAGAATTGGATAAAATTATACACAGAACAGAAATAAAATTAATTAGTAATATATATAAATATTTACTGAGATATAAAATGGAAGACGAGGTTGTCAAAGACACAATGATTAGATGGGCAAAAAATTTCGGATACAACATAGAATTGGAGAAATGGGAAAAAATATGGGAAACAAACATAAAATTGACTATGTCTGCGGCATTCAAGGAAAACCAGTTGAAGATGTTTTACAGATGGCATCTTCCACCAGCAAAGCTTGCCAAGATGTTCCAGAACAACTCGCCGACATGCTGGAAATGTAAAAAGGTACATGGAACATATTATCATCTATGGTGGACATGCCCCGTTGCGAAAAAATACTGGACTAAAATAAGAAGATGGATGGAAGAAATAATAGATCAACCTGTAGACTGGAAACCAGAGATCTTCCTGCTGGGTATTTTAAATAGAAAATATAGTAAAGAAATACGGTACTTAATCTTACATATAACAACGGCAGCAAGAATAGTTTACGCACAGTTCTGGAAAAATGAGAATATACCATCAGAGGAAGAAGTGATAAGGAAAATCTTAGACTGTGCGGAGATGGACAAATTAACAAAAGAGATAAAAGAAAAGGAAGACACAGAGTACTATGTAATATGGAATAAGTGGTATGATTGGTTGGAGATTAGAAATAATAAATGAAAATAAACATGGAAAGGTCAAGAAAGGGAAAATATGTGTATAATAATGTATAATAATGTATAGTAATAATATGTATTATTCTAAGTATGAAGTATAGTATGAAGGAAGAAAATGGAAATAAGAAACAACGGGACAACAAGGACAAATATTTTTTAAAGAAGAATAAGGGGGGAAAATGTAAATAATAGAAGATTACCGTTACGAAATTGCTGTTTAAAAAAAAAAAAAGGAGTATACACTGTGTGTTTATGTGTGTTATGTTTTGTTGTTTTAAAAAAATAAAATATATTAAAAAAAAAAAAAAAAGTACATTCCGGGAGGGAAAAACTTCCTAGCTGATGCTCTATCCAGACTGCCCCAGTACAAAAGCCAGCATGAAGAGATTAATGAGGCAATTATCTCCAATCCACAAACTGCTGCTCAACTCACGCCTCGCAGGGCCCCTAATCCTGATGACCCTGGGGCAAAGAAAATAAAACAAGAGCTCCTCGCCGATCAATGGTTCAAGGACAATCAAACCTCCCTAACATGCAGGGATGGTTTGGCTTACAAGGGGGGGAAATTGTACTTGCCAGAAGCCCTCCGTCTTAACGCTCTCAAACACAGCCATGATGTAAAACAGGCTGGACACTTTGGATATTTAAAAACTCTACATCTCATCCGCCGGCAGTTCTGGTGGCCGGGTTTAAAATGGGATGTGGAAAATTATGTCAGAAGTTGTACTGTATGTGCCACCATGAAAAGAATTCCAAGGAAACCCCCTGGGTTACTGCAGCCGGTGGCAGACCCTTCTCAACCCTGGGAAGAAATAGCTATGGACTTTATAGTAGACATCCCTGAAAGTAGAGGAAATACAGTCATCTGGACCGTGATAGACCTGTTTTCAAAGCAGGCTCACTTCATCACCTGCAAAGGACTCCCATCTGCCCAACGACTGACTAAACTGTTCTTGAAACATATCTACCGGCTGCATGGAGCCCCTAAACGAATAATTTCTGACAGGGGGGTGCAGTTCACAGCTACGTTTTGGAGGAGCTTTCTTAAATTAATTGGATCAGCTGAAGGTCTATCATCTGCTTTTCACCCGTCTACTAATGGGGCCGTGGAAGCCGCTAACAAGATGGTGTAGCAATATCTCAGATGTTATATTTCCTACCAACAAACCAACTGGACCGACCTCCTCCCTTTTGCAGAGGTGGCTTACAATAACTCTGTTCACAGCAGCACTGGCTTCACGCCTTTCAGAGTAGCTACAGGAAAAGAGTTCATCCCAGTACCTGAATACCCTCAAGCGCCCTCCGCTTCTCAGACACTTGATCAATGGGTGAGGGGGTGGGAAGATGTTTGGAAAGCAACGAAAGCTGCTTTAAAAAAGACTTCTGAGACTTATAAAAAGCAGGCAGATAAAAAGAGAGCCCCTCAAAGAACATTCCAAGTTGGGGAAAAGGTTTATCTGTCGACTAAATATTTACGCCTTATATTACCCAGTAAGAAATTAGGACCGAAATTCTTGGGGCCTTTCCCCATCATACGAATCATCAACCCGGTCACAGTAGAATTAAAACTCCCTAGGCTTTTAGGGAGAATTCACCCTGTCTCCCATTGCAGCTTATTGAAACCTTTGCGAGAATCCACTTTAAGACCTCCCCCTAAGAAGGCACCCGGACCCCTCCTAGTGGCGGGTCAAACTCACTATGAATTAAAGCGTATTCTTGATTCTAGAATTTTTAAAGGGAAATTGCAGTACCTAGTACAATGGAAGGGATACTCGCTATCTGAAGCCCTTGGGTGAAATCTAGCGATGTGAAAGCCGACAGACTCATCAAAAGGTTCTATAAGAAACACCCTAACAAACCAAGAGACAGTCCCTAACATATGCTTTTGTTTACGCTACAGGATCTGTCCTTTTTGTAAGGGGGGGCCAGATGTCAATGCTGCTAACATTGGATGTTCTTGCTTTGACAACATATGGAGATGCAGCCTTTTTCTTTCTCATGCTTTACTCTTAGAATTAGATGATACTGGGGGAGGGGGAAGAATGTGATGGGAGTTAGTTAGACATAACAATATTGTAATAGTGTCTGAATTCAGGGCTTTTGAAATAAGAGATGATAAGAAATGGTGGGTTGGAGAACAGGAGGGAAAGCCTGCATTTCAAACTAATTGGAGAATGTGATTTATGACTGTTAATTAGAGGAGGGAATTATGTTCGATACTGTGTGCTAAGGGGAGGGGAATCCAGATTTTGGCTTCAACTATGTTAGTGCCAAAGCTATGCTGCTCGAATAACGACTCTTTAAGGTAAACAATGCCTCAAAGTTCTTTGAAGAGTTTCATCTGTCGGAACCATGACAGTTCTATTGCTTGTGCTTGCATAATGTTGAATTCCAATATTGCATGATCACTCCCCCCCAAGGTTCTTGTAGTTTCAACACCTATCATTTCATCTCTGTCAGTGAAAATTATGTCCAATATGGCTGATCCCCTAGTTCCCTTCTTTACTTTTTGGGAGACAAAGTTGTCTGCTAGGTTTGTCAGGAATCTGTTTGATCTTCCACTTGGTGCAGAGTTTGTCTCCCAGTTGATGTCAGGGTAATTAAAGCCCCCCATTACTATTGTGATGTGCTTCCTACTTACCTTAGTTAACTGACTAGCAAAAAGTTCATCTATTTCCTCTTTTTGGTTGGGTGGCCTATAGTATACACCTATGGCAATTTCATTTCCCCCCCTTTTTTTAAATCAAATTCGTTAATTGAATTAAATGGCTCATTAAATGAACAAAGGTCTGACTTAATATTTCCTCCCATTTGTTAATTGATCGCTGCCATCGTTAACTGAATGAAGAGGCTTTCCCCAATGCTGCTGGCAACCCATCAACTGTTTCTGGTGCAGCCTTCTGGTCAGGAACTAAATTGCCTCCAAGCAGGCTCCCAGAGCTTGCCGCTTGCAGTTGCTTTTTTTTAAAAAAATCACTTGCTACTTTTGTCAGCTCAAGCAAACAAATCACTGCCCCTGATCAGCTCAAGCCTTTCCGGGCTGGCAGGGTGGGCAGGTGGGGGTGGGGGGTGTTAGGGTCTGTGATAGGGAGAGCAGGCAGCAGCAGCCACATGCTACCCATCCTTTGCAGGGATTGATCCATTAATTCCATGGCTCTCCCCTCCCCACATGAGCTGAAGGTTAGGCCCTGATTCTTTTTCCTCACACACAAAACAACCCTGTGAGGTAGGGCAGGTTGACAGAAGGCTGGTAAAAATTTTAAGTTTCCATGGGGAACCATATCATCAGATTTGCAGACAGCACCAAGCTGGTGGGAATAGCCAACTCTCCAGAAGACAGGCTCAAGATCCAGAAAGATCTCAGCAGACTTGAACCCTGGTCCCTATCTAACAAAATGAAATTCAGTGGTGAGAAAAGTAAGGTTTTACACTTAGGCAAGAGAAACCTTCTCCCCCTTTAGACCAAATTACCTGCACCTTACACACTTCTCCCCTCAATTTCTGTTTCTCTTCAAAGAAACGAACATTATTAACATTACTGTTGTTGAAGGAAAAGTCTTCATCATGGTACTGCAACTGCTTTAGAAAGAAGGTTGCAGTTTATTAGAGGAGAGCCAGACAGAAAGATGGCTCTGGAAGAAAAGAGAGCGAGCACATGTAGGGAGTGGGTTTTTATACCTTCTTGAGCCTTTTGTTTGGAGTTGTTCCTGTGGCATGAACTTTGACCTGAGTCTGAGTGTGCCTTTCTGGTATTCTGATGGTGGTGAGTTAATCCTATTATGTCCCAAAGGTCAATCCTGCTTCCCTGGGGCTGTGGCTGATGACTCTTAGATTTTTGGTGTGTTGATTCTAGGGATCTTTCTTCCTAATCCCAGTTTCCTGATTCTAGTCTTTCTGACAAGATTATCACATCTGCAATTCTGCAGACTTGGTTTCTGTTTGGGACAGAGAGACTTGGGGGCAGGGTTGGTTTCTGCTTTTAAAATCCTTTAGGGAAATATATTCTGCCTTTTAAATATTTCCAAAAATATTTCTTTCTCGGGGGGGGGGGCTGACTTCCCACACTGTATAAAACGTTTAATAACAATAATTAGTATATAAATACATACTCTTCAATAATTTAAAAATAAAGTGCAAAACATTGAAATACAGTAAAAGTGAAAACATTAGTGCAGTGAAAAATCAAAATTAGTCCTCTTTGCTGAGGTCTGAAAGGGTGGAACAGCTGGTCAATGGCTGAGGCTCATCCAGGACTGTTGAGGTAGATGGGGATGGGAGTACTGTAGTTTTCTGGAGGAACCCTGAAAGATTTGTTTGCACTGTTTTGTTCTATTTTGTTTGTTTAGCTTCATATATTTCTTGATAACATTTCAAAATGTTATTGATTTCTCTTTGGATTCTACCCACACATTTTTTGTTGGGATCAATGTCACTCAAAAAAGATAACATGTGGTTCATTTTGGAGAAAAACTCTGCCAATTCTTTTACTGTTAACTTTTTAGGTACACAAACATCTTCCTGTTCCTCCTGCTCTTTATCTTCTCCTGCCTCCAATTGTCCTTCCAATTGATTTTGTAGTTGTATTAATTCTTCATTAGAAAGCTCCCCCTCAGTGTATGCAATCAAATCTTCCACATCCCGAGCATCAATATCTAAATCAAGGGATTTGGTCAGTGTTACAATGTCCTGACTGATGACTTGTAAATTTTCATTTTAGACAAAACCTTCCCTATTTTTTACAAATACAGCAAAATGTTTTAAACATTTTCTCCAAATCCCTTGCATACATTTTGTAGTGACATCCTGCCAGGCTGCTGCAGTGTTTTTGATGCAGTGAAGGATATTGTAAACTTTCCAAAATTCACGCAATGTTATTTCCTCTTTTTCTATTGCAGCTATGGCTTTGGCAAATGTGGTACGTAAGTAGTGTGCCTTGAAAGCTGCAATCACTCCCTGATCCATAGGTTGTAGGAGAGGGGTCGTGTTTTGGGGGAGATAAACTACTTTCACATCAGGGTGGAGATTGCCGAGATGTGGGGGATGTCCAGGGGCATTGTTCAGAAGTAGTAGAAGGAGGAAATCTACTACCTAAAGCGTTTGCAAAAATGAAGGAAGAATTGTGTATTCAAGACATATGGAGAGAGAGAAACTCAGAAAAACCACAATATACATTCTATTGAAATAGACATAAATCATGGTCTAGAATTGATATGATATGGACATCTTTCGATTTGAAAATGATAATACAAGAGGTGGAGATAGAAACTAATGTTTGGGCAGACCACAACCCAATAAAAATGACCTGGAAAGGAACCGAGAAAAAACTAGGATGGTCTCTGAATAAATCTATATTGAAAGAAAAAGAATTCCTACAACTAGCAACAAAGGAAATGGATTTTTTGTTTAAAATAAATAAAGAAGCAACATCTCTCCAAAATGTATGGGACACGGCTAAAGCATATTTTAGAGGGTTGGCCATAACCTACACTTCTAAAAAGAATAAAGAAAAGAAACGATTACAGTTAAAGCTGAGAGAAGAACTTAAAAAATTGGAATTAGAGTTACAACTAGACCCACAAAAGAAAATCCTCAAGAAACAAATGGAGATAATAAAACATAAATTAAACCTGGCTGAAATGGATATAATGGCACAACAGATTAAACGGTCTAAACAGAACTTTTTTGAAAATGCCAATAAGCCAGGGAGATGGTTAGCATATAAACTGAAGAAAGAGAAAGAAAAAAGAACGATAAATAAGCTACAAGATCCAAAAGGAGAATTACAGTTCCATAATGTTGCAATGAAAAAAATCATTAAAGATTACTATGAGACACTTTATAAGGCAGAGGAAGTCCCTAAAGAGAAAATACAGTCGTACTTAAAAGAAACAGATTTGCCAAAAATCCCGGAGAATATTCGAAATATACTAAATGAGAAAATATCAATAATGGAGATTACAGAAGCTATAAAAAGACAAAAAAAAGATAAGACTCCGGGTCCAGATGGACTTCCTGCAGAATTTTATGTAGCATTACAAGATGTACTAAGTCCGAGGTTGAAAGAACTGTGTAATGAAATCTTTCTGGAGACTAAAATACCAAAGTCATGGACTGAAGCTAATATTACTTTGATACCCAAAGAAGATACCAACCTTACACAAATAAAAAACTACAGACCAATATCACTATTAAACTATTAAACTTGCCAGAGTCTCCCCTTCACGCTGGGGATGTGGCTGCTGAGACAGCCTCTGACAAAACACTCACCGAACTGGGTGCTGAGGGGGTGGCCAGAAACTAATCTGGGGGCAGACTTTCACAGTTTCAGTAGAAGGAAGGACGAGCTGTCAGCTCACAAAGGCTGCATTCTGTGGGGAAGTCGGGTCATAGTTCCAAACTCCTTGAGGACTAGAGTCTTAGAATCTCTGCATGAGGGACATCCTGGAATAGTCAGGATGAAGGCACTCGCGAGAAGCTACCTGTGGTGGCCAGGGTTGGATAAGGATATTGAGGTCCAAGTACAGAGTTGCCACGTTTGCCAGCAATCCAGACCCGAAATGCCTCAAGCCCCAGTACATCGCTGGGAAACCATGCAAACCCCGTGGTCCAGAATCCACATAGACTTTGTGGGACCCTTCCAGGGACAACTGTTCCTCATTGTCGTGGACAGTCACTCTAAGTGGTTATTAGAGTGGTATCATCTGCATATCTTAGGTTGTTGATATTTCTCCCGGCAATCTTAATTCCAACTTTTGATTCATCTAGCCCTGCCTTTCTCATGATGTGCTCTGCATATAAGTTAAATAGGCAGGGCAACAGAATACAGCCTTGCCAGACTCCTTTCCCAATTTTGAACCAATCAGTGGTTCCGTGTCCAGTTCTCACTGTTGCTTCTTGACCCGCATATAGGTTTCTCAAGAGACAAATAAGATGGTCCGGTACTCCCATCTCTTTAAGAACTTGCCACAATTTGTTGTGATCCACACAATCAAAGGCTTTAGCATAGTCAATGAAGCAGAAGTAGATGTTTTTCTGGAACTCCGTAGCTTTCTCCATGATCCAGCGTATGTTGGCAATTTGATCTCTAGTTCCTCTGCCTCTTCGAAATCCTGCCTGTACTTCTGGAAGTTCTCGATCCACATACTGCTGGAGTCTAGCTTGTAGTATTTTAAGGATAACTTTACTTGCATGTGAAATGAGTGCAATGGTGCGATAGTTTGAACATTCTTTGGCACTGCCTTTCTTTGGAATTGGAATGTAAACTGACCTTTTCCAATCCTGTGGCCACTGTTGAGTTTTCCAAATTTGCTGGCAAATTGAGTGTAGCACTTTTACTGCATTGTCTTTTAAGATTTTGGAATTGGAATGTAAACTGACCTTTTCCAATCCTGTGGCCACTGTTGAGTTTTCCAAATTTGCTGGCAAATTGAGTGTAGCACTTTTACTGCATTGTCTTTTAAGATTAAGAACAGCTCAGCTGGAATACTGTCACCTCCACTAGCTTTGTTGTTGTGCTCAGCTTTCCTAAGGCCCATTTCACTTCACATTCTAGGATGTCTGGCTCGAGGTCAGTGACCACCCCATCGTGGTTATCAGGGATGCTAAGCTCGTTCTTGTATAGTTCTTCTGTGTAATTTTGCCACCTCTTCTTAATCTCTTCTGCCTCTGTTTAGGTCCCTGCCATTTTGGTCTTTTATCATGCCCATCTTTGCATGAAACGTTCCCTTCATATCCAATTTTCTTGAAGAGATCTCTGGTCCTCCCTATTTCTATTGTTTTCTTCTATTCTTTGCACTGTTCATTTAAGAAGGCAATTCTTATCTCTTCTAGCTATTCTCTGGAATTCTGCATTCAATTGGGTGTATCTTTCTCTTCTCCTGCCTTTCGCTTCCCTTCTTTCCTCAGCTATTTGCAAAGCTTCCTCAGACAGCATTTTGCTTTCTTGCATTTCTTTTTCTTTGGGATGGTTTTAGTTGCTACCTCTTGTACAATGTTGCGAACCTCCGTCCATAGTTCTTCAGGCACTCTGTCTATCAGATCTAATTCCTTAAATCTATTGTCACCTCTACTTATATTCATCAGGATATGATTTAGTTCATACCTTGAGTGGCTAGTGTTTTTCCCTACTTTCTTCAATTTAAGCCTAAATTTTGCAACGAGAAGCTCATGATCTGAGCCACAGTCATCTCCTGGTCTTGTTTTTACTGACTGTATAGAGCTTCTCCATCTTTGGCTGCAGAGCACATAGTCAATCTGATTTCTGTGTTGACCGTCTGGTGATGTCCATGTGTAGAGACGTCTCTCTTGGTTGTTGGAAAAGAGTGTTTGCTATGACCATCGTATTCTCTTGACAAAATTCTATCAGCCTGTGCCCTGCTTCATTTTGTACTCCAAGCCAAACTTGCCTGTTATTCCATTTATCTTTTGGCTTCCTACTTTAGCATTCCAATCCCCCATGATGATAAGGACATCATTTTTTGGTGTTGATTCTATAAGGTGCTGTAGGGCTTCATAGAACCGGTCAATTTCATCCTCTTCAGCACCAGTGGTTGGGGCATAGACTTGGATTACTGTGATATTGAATGGTTTGCCTTGGATTCGCACTGAGATCATTCTGTCATTTTGGGGATTGTATCCCAGTATTGCTTTTCCTACTCTTTTATTGACTATGAAGGCTACTCCATTTCTTCTGAGGGATTCTTGCCCGCAGTAGTATACCTGATGGTCCTCTGAATTAAATTCACCCATTCCTGTCCATTTTAGTTCGCTGATTCCTAAGATGTCGATGTTCAGTCTTGTCATCTCTTGTTTGACCACGTCCAGTTTGCCTTGATTCATGGATCTTACGTTCCAGGTTCCTATGGAGAAAAAATCTTTACAGCATCGGACTTTCCTTTCACCACGATGCATCCACAGCTGAGCGTCCTTTCGGCTTTGGCCCAGTCGCTTCACTCCTTCTGCGCTACTAGTACTAGCCTCTGCTCTTCCCAGTAATATATTTGGACACCTTCCGACCGAAGGGCTCTCTTCCCCTCATATCTTTTTGCCTTTTAGTACTGTCCATGGGGTTTTCATGGCAAAGATATCTGGAGTGGGTTGCCATTTCCTTCTCCAGTGGATCACATTTTGTCAGAACTCTCTGCTATGACCTGTCCGTCTTGGGTGGCCCTGCACGGCATAGCTCATAGCTTCATTGAGTTACGCAAGCCCCTTCACCACGACAACGCAGTAATCCATGAAGGAGGGAGGACTTTATTTGTATTAATTTAAAAAAAAAATCTTTTGCACTACTTTTCCTTCTCTTTAAAAGAATAAGAATCCTGTAAAAGAGGAGGAGCAATGGGAGCCTTCAACACACTCCCATCTGTTTTCTGCCTTTTCTAACAGTAGTACAGGACCAAATACACAGCTATTGTATTTTTTTTGTGTGTGGGGGGGAATAAATGCTATACAGTATACAATACTGTATTTGGTATTCTGCTGCTGTGGAAAATACAGAGAAAGTAGATGGGAATGTGTTTAAGGCTCCAGACAATCCCAGACAGGATTCAGGTTACAATACTGTATACTATATTGTTTATGTTATGTCCTGGGCCTTGCTGAGTCATTCAGCAAGGCTCAGGAAGGCTGCAGGAAGGCTGCAGAGACCCGGACAGACCACGTGTCTGCCCGGGACCCAGACAGGCTGTCTCTGGCCTCGCACGCATGCGCGAGGCGGGAGAACGGCCTGCAATGATTGGATGTGCATCCCCTTGCAAGGGAATATAAAAGGCCAGTGGCCATTGTGTTATTGCTTCTGTTCTGTGATTGTGTTTCAATAAAGAGATCTTTGTTGTGAACCAGCCTCGTCTCGATGTCTTCTTTGCAAGAACAGAACAGTTTAAATGGAAATAAAATAAACAAGTATAAAAATAAAATGAATTAGAATAAAATAAACCTCTTAGATCAACAACAGCCACCAAGATTAAGACAGTACATACAGCAAATAAAATGCTTATCTTACAGAAGTACTGCAATGCAGCAGTAGAAGCAGCAGTTTCTATAATGCAGCATACTTTTTAAAATGTTCTGTGTATCCCGTCCCCTCTTTTTCATTGTAATTGTCTCTTGCTAACTTCTGTTGCAGAAAACCACAGGACTCAGACCACGGAATCAAAAGAAGTTGGTTTATTTGCGCAAAGGTTCAGAGCAAAAATCATAACAAACTCTGAACACCTTCTCATGGAATAACAAGTACATATATACTCTTCAGAAACAGCAAAACACGGAAATGTAACTTGTTAGCATTGATTGGTTACTTGAATGACAGCCCTCTGTTGCTATGCTAGAATAGCGAAATATCTTGTTCCCCCTCTCATGGATCTAGGTTACAGGTATCTTGCCAAAGCATCTAAATTTCTTAAGATTTCCTGCAGTTCGTTTGTGGTTAGCTACCAGTCGAGAGCGAGACATAGAAACGAGACATATGTGGTTACTTGCAACAGAGCCTCAAGCTTGACACCTTTGTGACCGACAGATGAACTTGTGGTTTGACATTTTTCACTTCCTTTTTTGTTTCTTCTAATACACGCATTTAAGACTCATGTCCTGTTTTATGTCCTGTCTTGTTTTATGTCCTGCCTTATTCCCCCCTTTGAGACTCCATTTTAGGTAACAATTGAGTCTCACTTTTACAGTTTCTACTTGAGCATTAGCTTTTTCCCAGCAAGCGAAGATAGCTGAGCAGAAGTCGCATATATGGATAGGCATAATATATGGCATGATTAACACTTTAGACTGGCACACATCTTTCTGTTTCCTGCTGCCAGTTCATCCTAGAGGCAGATAGCAATAATAAGAAAGAGTGAAGAATCCATAAAGTGATTCTCAAAAATCATCTTCCTCAGGCACGTCCTCCAATCCCCAGGGTCTCATCCGTACATACATTCCACTCTCTGGATCCTCACTTTCCCTTCCTGGGTCTGAGGTGAACCTATTTTCCAAGGATCCTTCTATCACAATTAATTCCTTTTCAACCCTGATTTCTTTCACTGATCTCATAACTAATTGTCTGATTAACGGTATTACACAGGGGATGAAGGCTAGTCCTGCTATTCCACATAACAACACAAACAGGATTTATTTCCTCAATGTCCCTGGAGCCTTCTTCAAGTGTGAGAAGAGTTAATTGGCCATTCTCACAACATTTGGGACTATCATTCAGGGTCTCATTACTCAACATGCCACTTGCAAACATTAGCCAAAGCCATAGAAGACTCATGTCTGATAATCTAAAATGAGTCAATGTCAATTTTTCTTTCCTTTTCTATTCTATGATTCCAACGTCCCACTCAGTTTCACACTCACAGTCACACCAAAGGGAGCAATTGCAATTATGAAATTACCATATCAGGAAGATGGATGGGATTAGGTGTGATTTGGGAAAGGACAGGGTCAGTCTTGGGTGAGCCACACAGCCGAGTCTTATTTGCTAAATATAATGCCCACACTCCCAAGACTCTTACTATACAACAGAGAACCCACTCCCAAGGTGCTTCAAACATAAGTGTCCCCAAGAGATACACACTGCCCTTGGTCACAGTCAGTGCTTTTTAGGCGCAACACCTGTTTCTTTGGGATTGGGACGTTTCCAGAAGAAAAGGTGTCCAATACAACAGGTCACAACCAGGGTGATCAGACTCACTGCACCTATGGCTATGTATTGTCGGACTACCATTCCTTGAAATAGATCTAACCTACACCACACACTCCTAACACTTTAACAGCTGTCTTCCTCATTCTTGTCTTCAGCCGTACGTAGAGGGTCAGCTTCCGGAGTGACACCAGTAAGGCCTCTTCTGCCCCGTATGTTGCCTGCCCGTTGCCGGTAGGGCAGTTATAGGGGGCGCTTCTTCAAGCGGACCATTAAAGGATGGGCCTCGTCCTGCTCTGCCTCCCAATATTCATCAACTGCAGGCTTAACTCGAGTCCAGTGAATCCAAGACTTGGATTCTAACACTTTTACTGCAAGTGGAGAACACATGACCACAGTATACGGGCCTTTCCATTTAGGTTTCAAGTTTTCCCCTTTCCAGTGTTTTACCCATACTTTGTCTCCCACTTGAATATTATGACTGGGGGTACTCAAAAATGGTGGACTGAGGGACACACAATATTGTTGGATTTCTTGTATTTGCTTGTTTAACTCTCCCACCATTTGACTTACCCATGTAGTTCCTAATTGACTTAAGTCCCCTATATGATTTTAAAAGTTATTACTTATGATAGGGGGTCTTCCAAACATCATTTCAAAAGGAGATAGCCTAATTCCTTTTCGAGGGGTGCACCGCACAGACCAAAGTGCTAGTGGCAATGCATCCACCCACTTAAGGTGAGTTTCAAGGCACACCTTTGTCACCTTTTCCTTTATTGTCTGTTTTATTCTCTCTGCCCTTCCCCCGGATTGAAGATGAAAAGAACAATGGAACCTCCAGTGGATCCCTAAGGATTTAGCCAGCGTCTGATTTACTTGATGTACAAACTCAGGTCCATTATCTGATGATATGAATGAGGGTACTCCATATCTGGGAATAATCTCTTTGAGCAAGATTCTGGCCACTTCTCGTGCCTGCTTGGTCTTGGTTGGGAAACATTCAGGCCACCCTGAATAATTGCACACTAGGACTAACATTGCTTTATATAGTCCACATTTTGGCATTTCTGTAAAATCAACAACCAATGAATCCATAGGATAATATCCCTTAGGCTGACTTCCTGGCGGAAGAATAGGTCCTTGTCTTGGATTAACCTGGGCACAAATGTTATATCTCTCAATTGCATGGGCACATAGCGAGTGAAGACGATTGATATACACAATACGGTGGAGGGCTTCAGCTAATGCACTCTTTCCCATGTGAGTAGTTGAATGAGTTTCCTTTACCACTGGCCAGGCTAAATTCTCAAGTTGCTGATAACCTTGCTTCTCTATCAGCTGCTCTATTTCCTTGGGTTACTTCATCTTGTCCCTTTTGATGTCCTTTACAGTGCATGAGAGCTACCCTCTTTGGTCCCAAGACTGCTGTTATAAGTCTTTCAATCAGAAGAGGATGTTTAATTTCTTTTCCTGCAGTTGTTAAGAGTCCTCTCTCTCTATAGACTGCAGCATCTACATGTAATGTGAGGAATGCATATTTAGAATCAGTCCAAATGTTTATACTTTCATCTCTTGCTCTTTCCAGTGCTCGTATGAGAGCCCACAATTCTGCTGCTTGAGCACTTGTGCCTTTTGGGAGTGGCCCACTTTCTATGCCTTTATCAAGTGAGACAACTGCATAGCCTGCATATCGTTCTCCTGTTGAGATGAAACTTGACCCATCAGTAAACCAATTATAGTCCACTGTTTTCAGTGGCACATCAGTTAAATCAGGTCTGCATGAGAATTGACTTTCTATCACTTGCATACAGTTATGTTCAACTTTAGGACCTGGTATAGGCAATAGGGTGGCTGGGTTTAGGCCATTTGTCTGCTTTAATGTCACTTGAGGGTTTTGAATGAGGAGAGCTTGATACTTATAAATTCTGGAGTTAGTTATCCATAAATGTCCCTTTGTTTCCAAAACTCCATGAATTGCATGACTGGTATAGATTGTAGCTAGTTCTCCAAAAGTCAATTTATTAGCTTCCTCTATCAGGAGAGCTGTGGCTGCCAGAATTTTAAGACAATGTGGCCATTCCTTTGATACTCCATCAAGTTGTTTTGACAGGTAAGCTATGGGTTGTTGCCAACTTCCCTTTTCTTGAGTCAGGACTCCAAGAGCCATATTATTCTTTGAGTCCACATACAAATTGAAAGGTTTCTCGAGGTTAGGAAGTCCCATAACAGGAGCTTGAGATAATGCCAATTTTAAAGCCTCAAAAGCCTGTTTTTGTTCACGCGTCCAAATAAAGGGCTCTCTTTCTCCCCCCTTTGTGGACTCATACAGTGGTTTG
This sequence comes from Azemiops feae, assembly GCA_023970755.1. NCBI lineage: Eukaryota > Metazoa > Chordata > Lepidosauria > Squamata > Viperidae > Azemiops > Azemiops feae. The sequence goes on along the minus strand of JALGBA010000166.1, from coordinate 37,837 downwards.
GCTAGCAGGGCAAAATTCGGTATCCATATTCTACAATATCCTGCTGCTCCTAAAAAAACCCGTAATTCTCTCCTATTAGTTGGCTCTGCAATTCGGCACACAGCTTCCTTTCTCTCATGTCCTATTGCTCTTTGGCCTTGACTTATAGTATAACCTAAGTATTTAACCTGGGGTTTCACTAATTGAGCTTTCTCTCTTGAGGCACGATATCCTTTGTTCATCAACAGATGAAGTAATTGATTGGTGTTGTCCCAACAAGTTCTTTTTGTCTGTCCAGTTATTAATAGATCATCAACATATTGTAATAATACATCTCCTTCCTCACAGGGCTGAAAGTCTTCTAAATCTGAGGCCAAGGCGTTGCCAAAAAGAGTAGGTGAATTTTTAAATCCCTGAGGAAGTCTGGTCCAAGCATATTGTTTTCTCTGGCCTGTTACTGGGTCTTCCCACTCAAAAGCAAACAGCTTCTGACTGTCCTTATGTATTGGGATCATAAAGAAAGCGTCTTTCAAATCTACCACAGAGAACCAGACAGCTGATGCTGGAATCAAGCTCAGGAGGGTATATGGGTTAGGCACTACAGCATGTACAGTAATTGTAGCATTATTGACAATATGCAAATCTTGGGCTGGTCGAAATGAGCCATCAGGCTTTGGGATGGGTAAGATTGGGGTGTTCCAAGGAGATTGAATAGTTGTTAAAATGCCTGCCTTTAAGTATTTGGTAATATGATCTTGAATTACTTCTGTAATGGGGCGAGGATAATTTCTCTGCCGGAGACGAATAGGCACTGCCAGAGGCTTCACTTGAATGACTAGTGGTGTATGGTGACCTGCATGTCCTGGCGGATTATCTTCTGCCCATAACTGGTGCACATCAAACTCCTGCCAAGTATCAAGGACTTGAACCTCTTGGGCCACCCATTATTCGCCACATCTCATCTGGAGGATGCTTCATTACTAGTACCATTTCGTCTTTTTCAAATGACAAAGTTGCCCCCATTTTACATAACATGTCTTGACCCAATAAGGGAATGGGACACTCAGGCATATATAGGAATTGGTGTTCAATGTCCCTTCCTTTTAGGGAACATCTCAGGGGCTTTAGAAAAGGGTGACAATTTACTGAGTCATCAACTCCCTGTATATTTATGACATCAGCAGAGAAGGGAGCCAATAACTTAGTAACTACAGATCTAGATGCCTCCATATCTACTAAAAAGGTCACATTATTGCCCCCTATCTTCATTCGGACCAAGGGTTCGGGGGGGGGCTTGACTTAAACCCGGTCCCTTTCAGTCCTCAGGCCATTGTTCAGCTGCGGCCAAACCTATGGCCTCCACTTGTTCTTGAAATTGGCCTCGACCTCTTCCTTGGAATCCATATGGACGAAACATTTTTCCTCTTCCTTCTCCCTGGAAATCATATATTTTGACTTCTTGAGTTAAATGTCCACATCCCTGTTCTATTCTTCCAAGTTCAAACCTTTTAGGACATTCATGTTGCCAATGTCCCTCTTCTTTACACAAAACACACTGATTCCTTCCTAGGGTTCTGGAATTGCCTGACAATGCAGCTGCCAGCAATTCAGCCTTACGTTGCATTTTACCTTCTTTCTTCTTCTCTTCCACCTTCTCTCTATTCACATAAACTTTACGTGCAATTTCCATCAATTGACTCATAGTCATGCCCAATGCCCCTTCTTGTTTCTGAAGTTTCTTTTTAACATCAGGGGCACTTTCCTTTGAATTCCTTGCACTCCTGCCCCCTGAACTTGAATATTGCCATCATCAACATTTGCCGGTTGAATTGGGACCGGTAGTTGCATGCCTTGGGCCATAGGACAATGCACAGGGGCGTATGGAGGAGGATTATCTTCTTCATAGGGTTCAGTCTTTAAGACAGGTTTGGCTTCAGTCTGACTCTTCGTGACCTGAGATCTGGGATTTCTATTCATTCTGGCCACGCAGACCCGCATGAGTTCCACTCTGCATTTGCGAAGCCATTCAGGATTCTGTTTTACTACTACTTGCCACTGGTCAATATATTGGTATTGATCTGGGTGACCATGATCTGGGTCAGTAACAATTTGGTGAACTTTTGAGATTATGTCTAGATTAAAACTACCTTCAGCCTTCCATCCTACATTGAACGTTGGCCATTCATTTTCACAGAATTTCTTTAAGTCTCCTAGATTGGCCTTGGGGTCTCCATAATCTCCACTAAAACCTTTCTTAAAATTCCTCAACATACACTGAAGAGGTGTCCAAGGGACACTTCCTCCACCACCCATTTTCTAAAACACTGCCACTGACCTGTGATGCCGGACGTTCCAACGGTCACCAACAGGAACTGCAATGGCTTAACCACCCACACAACAACTCTTGGGTCTCTTTAGGATGCACCGATCCCGGACCCAGGGGGGTGATCAGGCCCCCTCTTCCACTCTCAAAACGAGTGGGTCTACAATTCCACAATACTTGCCTGCAGGCGTCTTCTTTTCCAACCAGCTTTGTTTCGTGACTTGTTTTGATTCCGTTCAGGTTCTTGGATCGGTCGGTTGTCCACCAAATACCCCTGCGGTGCCGTCCGCCTCCTTCTGGAGAAATCATCCGTGCCGGCTGAAGGTTTAGCGTGACGGCCCCGCTTGGGCACCGGTCGGTCCGTGCCGTCCTCAGCAAAATATTGCTCCAAGTCCCATCTTGGGTCGCCAGAAAAATGTTGCAGAAAACCACAGGACTCAGACCACGGAATCAAAAGAAGTTGGTTTATTTGCGCAAAGGTTCAGAGCAAAAATCATAACAACCTCTGAACACCTTCTCATGGAACAAGTACATATATACTCTTCAGAAACAGCAAAACACGGAAATGTAACTTGTTAGCATTGATTGGTTACTTGAATGACAGCCCTCTGTTGCTATGCTAGAATAGCGAAATATCTTGTTCCCCCTCTCATGGATCTAGGTTACAGGTATCTTGCCAAAGCATCTAAATTTCTTAAGATTTCCTGCAGTTCGTTTGTGGTTAGCTACCAGTCGAGAGCGAGACATAGAAACGAGACATATGTGGTTACTTGCAACAGAGCCTCAAGCTTGACACCTTTGTGACCGACAGATGAACTTGTGGTTTGACATTTTTCACTTCCTTTTTTGTTTCTTCTAATACACGCATTTAAGACTCATGTCCTATTTTATGTCCTGTCTTGTTTTATGTCCTGCCTTACTTCAGCTCATTCTGCAGGTTTTTGTCTGCAGTTCTTTGCAATTTGAAAATAGGAAATCAATTGAGCAATGCCATGTTTCCAAAAAATGTAGTATTTCTACAAACTATCTACAGTAATATACACTAATCTTCAAAATAAAAGCAAGGAAACACAACACTGTAGAAAGCTTTGTGTAGATGCTGGCTAGCATTTCTACAAGTAGTTTCAAGGCAAATGCAAACAAACACTATCTTTGCAAAGCACTGTACTTACAAACACAATAGTTTGCAAAGTACAGTACCTAAAAAGAAGCAGAGCAGTTTGCAAAGTGCTTACAAACAAACAGTACAGTGCTATAGAGTAACAAAAAAGAATATGTTAAAATACTTACAGAAGCAATCATAGCACTCCAGTCCTCAAGCCAGCAAAAATGATCCTCCAGGCAGCAGCAGATCCTCCACGCAGCAAAGAAACAAAAACAAACTCGGCACCAGCTGCAAAATCACAGGATCTTGTTTGGCCATGTGACCAGGGGGAAAAAACCATGCCAGCCTCCAGAAATTGCATGTCGTAACCCCAAACGACAAAGGGAAGTCACAGGGTTAAAAATGGCCTCCGCTGCAGCAGTGACTGAATCCAAGTCACATGGCTACAGAGGCCTCTTCTTGGTCACAATTTTGAATTTCTAACGTAAGTACACTTTCGGGATAAATTCGTTCTTGTGAACATTCGCTAAATGAACTTTTGTACCTGGGGGATTGCCTGTATATAGCTCTGCAAGGAGAAATTTCCCTCTGAAGTGCAACAGTGGATTATTGGTATGTATCAGTTGTCCACGTGCATTTCTTTAAAAAAAAAAAGCAAAGAAGAGGAGTTTTGAACAATCGGATTGCATTTCCATAAATTGTTTTATTTGTGGTACACCTATCCTACTTATCCAGCTGTTTCACCTTGTTGGAAACGGAATTAAAACACCAACAAAATTGGATTGGTAAGAAAAGAGTTTTATTCTGCAGAAAAATAGAAAAGCAGTTTGCAAAGCGCGGTGGACCCTGGTGAGAGACTTCAACAGGAAGTTCTAAACCAGAGACCACACGCAAACATTCAAGTTCATGACATTATATACAGTTCTATCGCGACGCCCCGTTCCCTCCCCTTCGGTCCCATTTGATAGGTCCTCCGGGTTTACAGTTTGTCCGAGGTGCCTAATAAGGATACATTGTATCTACCTTTGATTGGTTACATTGATTCAAATTTCTCCCCACCCTTTTTTTCCATTTACTGTTTCTCTTTAAGGATCAATTGTTCGTGGATAGCCAAGCCTCCTGGGATTTCGTGCCTATGTGCAGTTTCAGCTTGACTAATCCCTTAATTGTTAAGCAATTGAAATCTTTTGTTTTTAAACTTCTTTGTTTCTCAGAAATCCACCCTTTCTATTTTTTATACTAATTTAAAAATAAAATTTCATTTCTCAAATGGTTTTAAACTTTCCCGGATCTCCTCAGCATTCTCGAAGTCAATTATTGCAGTGTGTTCAGTTATCTTATTACCCATTTTGGTGGTTTTAATGCAGGCATCGCAGCTATCAGAGTTATTTGTACTTTGGCCTTTGCATATGCTCCCGAGCTCTACTACTCCCACTATAATCCATATTTTAATTAGTCCTGTAACCAAGGTCATACTGAGGTTGGATATTGTTCCAATTCTGTCCCACCCTGGAAAGGTATTTCCTCCCTTTTTCATCTTAACACCTCCGTCTGCAGCAGGGGCTGGGATTGGTACTCGGGACACCAGTCTTCAATGACCACTATATCGCACTCTTCTCTGCAGTCTCCGTGTATCGGTGCACAGTCTGGGCAATGAGTACAATTACACCAACATGTACAGTCACAAAACCAACACATTTAAAACTCCCCCCCCTTTTTACTAATATCTCTATATTTTGCTTTTTCTTATTATCAACTTCAAAGGATCAGGTTGAGGCACACTTCTCCACTCAATAGGAGCTTCTACTGGTCCTTTCACACGGGTGTAGTGAGTCCAGCCTTTCTCCGCCATTCGTACTGCTGTTTCGGATTTTAGCAGCACCTGGAAAGGGCCTTCCCACTTTGGAACCAGCTTCTCCTCCTTCCAACTCCGGATCAATACCCAATCTCTGATCTGGAATCTATGGACTGGAAACTCCAAGGGAGGTGATTGTGCCAGCTATCCTGGTTTCCTAAGATGATCAAAATATCTGGACAGTTTATGCACATATTGTCTCAGGACTCTGTCTTTCGTTTGTAAGGAATCTATACAGACCTGTCCTGGAGTAAATGCGACTCCAAATAACAATTCATATGGTGATAACCCAATATCCTTTCGGGGTTGTGTCCTGATTTGTAACAAGGCTAATGGTAAACATTTTGTCCAAGGCATGTGAGTTTCTAAAATTAGTTTGGTTAATGATTCCTTTATTTTCCCATTAGCCCTTTCAATTTTCCCACTGCTCTCAGCGTGCCAAGGGGTGTGAAACTTCCAATCTATTCCCAAGGCTTCCATAATATTCTGCAACACCTTTGCTGTGAAATGACTCCCTTGATCACTATCAATCTGAGTGACCATCCCGTACCTGGGAATGATTTGATCTAACAATACCCTGGATACCACCTTGGTAGTGGCATTACTACATGGATAAGCCTTGACCCATCCGGTTAGATGATCAATTATAACCAGCAAAAACTTTATTTTGCCTATTCTAGGTAGCTCGGTGAAATCCACTTGAATACACTGGAATGGTCTCAGGGCAGGTGGCCTCCCTCCTAGTTGCTGTTTTCTCATAGCTTGTCTGTTAACTTTCTTACATATTAGGCATTTTTCAGTGACTTGTTTGGCCAAGGTATGAATTCCAATACACCCATAGTGTTTCAGCAGCTCATCTGCCAATGCCTGAACCCCCCAGTGACTTCCTTCATGTAACTTCTGCAATAATACCCGTGCTATGGGTTTATTGATCACCTGCCTCCCATCCGGGAGAAACCATTTACCCTTCTCTCCTTGTTGTCCACCTATCTGCACTATTTCTTTTTCCTCTGATTCTGAAAACACAGGGATCTCTTCTATGGTTTCTATAATGGGTATTAGGACATTTATACTTTCTTCATTTGCTGCCCTCTTGGCTTCTTCATCTACAATCCTATTTCCTATATTTTCGAAAGAGTTGCCCCTTTGATGTGCACTCACATGAGTTATGGCAATTCTTTTTGGTAACTGAAGGGACTCCATTATTTGTTTAATCAACCCTTCATGAATCAATTCTTTCCCTTTGCTGTTAATCATTCCCCTTTCTACCCAAATTTTCCCAAAGGTATGGACCACCCCAAAGGCGTATTTCGAATCCGTATAAACAGTTCCAGCCTTGCCTTCTAACAATTTTAGGGCCTGATTTAACGCATACAGTTCGCAAGTTTGGGCTGACCAGTTCTTTGGCAGGCTGCTGGATTCTACCAACTCTTTGGTGTGTCCATTTATGATTGCATATCCGTTTTTCTTCAACCCACTTTCTACCCGGGAAGAGCCATCTATAAATAATGCCACTCCGTCTTCTAGTGGGTATTCTTCCAGATCCGGTCTGATTTTAGTTTGCAAATCAATTATCTCTGTACAATAATGTTCCAAACCCTCTTGATCTATTTGTCTAGAGTTGGCCAGAAACTGGGCAGGGTTCAAATTGTGATCAGTGGTTAGTACCAGATCACTCCTTTGCATTAATATTGTTTCATATTTTAAAATTCTAGAATCCGTAAGCCACCTTCCTGCTTTTTGTTGCAATATTGTCCTGACTTGGTGGGGAGTACTTATGATAAGCGCTCCTCCAAAGGTTAGTTTTCTGCTTTCTTGAACCAAAATCGCAGTGGCCGCTATTGCTTGTATGCATATGGGCCACCCCCTTATTACAAGGTCCATAATTTTTGAAAGGAAGGCGACTGGCTTCCTTTGTCCAGCCCAGTTTTGGGTCAACACCCCTTGTGCTATTCCATCTTCTGTATTTACAAACAGATGGAAAGGCTTTTCTAAATTTGGGAGACTTAAAACCGGAGCTTTTACTAAAGCTTGCTTCAGATTTTCAAAGTTTCCTCTTTCGTGGCCCTCCCATTTTAAACTCCATGGTTCAGTATCTATTAATTTAGAATATAAGGGTTTAGTTAAATCTGCATATCCATCGACCCACAATCTGCAATATCCCACTAATCCGAGAAATTTTCTTAACTCCTTTTTATTTTTGGGTAGGGGTTGTGAGGCCACCCCTTCTATTCTGTCAGGGGTGATTCGCCAACTCCCTTCATTAATTAGATGTCCTAAGTATTTTACCTCCCTTTCTATGTATTGCAATTTGGTTTTGGAAACCCTCAGTCCCTGTTGTCCCAGAAAGTTTAGTAATGCATTGGTAGCATCAATAGTTTCCCCTTTCTTCTTCCCAGATATTAAAAGATCATCTACATATTGTATTAAACATGTCACCTTGGGTAACTGCAAAGCCTCCAAAACTTGTTCTAAGACCTGTCCGAATAAGTTGGGAGACTCTGTAAACCCCTGAGGGAGTACAGTCCATTGATATTGTTGTTTCCTTCCGGTGTAAGGATTCTCCCATTCAAAGGCAAACATGGGCCTTGACTCGGTATCTAGAGGACATGCCCATAAGGCGTCCTTCAGGTCTACTACACTAAACCATTGGTGATCTGGGGGAATTCTTCCCATTAACGTATAGGGGTTTGGTACGACTGGGTGTCGGGTTTGGACAATTTTATTCAGGAGCCTCAAATCCTGGACCATTCTATAGGTCCCATCTGGTTTTTTAACTGGTAATATCAGAGTATTATAAGGTGACATTGAGGATTCTAAGAGACCATCCTTTAAGAGATTATCAATCACTGGTTGCAGACCTTTTCTCCCTTCCATTGAAATGGAATGTTGTTTTTGCCTAATTATTTCATTAGGTTCTTTCAAGTTGATTTTGAAAGGAGGGATCTGTAATCCCCCTCGGTTTCCCTCTTTCACCCAAACAGAAGGATTGATCTTATCTTCTTGAAAGGAATAACTTATTATTCAGAAATTTCTAATGAGTCCTAAGGTTGATGGGAGAGGCCAGAACATTTTATCTTATTTTATAGACTGCAAATAAAGGTAAAAACTTCTAGCTAACTGAAACCGCAAGTAGAGGAAACAACACCTGAAAAATACATGTTTAGAGCTCAAGGTCTGAAAAGCATAACCGCAGACAGATAAGAATTAGCAGAACTACGGCTTTGCTTATCAAAAGTAGATAGTGTTAGATAAAATAGGTACAAAGGGCATGGGAAGGGCAGTGGTTAGGCGCTTCGGAGTAGCAAACAAGGGGGCGTTAAGTGCGATAGGGGAGGGGGGAACTGCATCGGGGACAGGATATAAAAAAGTGTCAAACTGTTCTTTAAGGTGTGACTGAACTCCTGTGTGTGTTTCAGTTCACCAGCCTTTGCAAACACTTTTCTTAAATAAAACTTTTGTTACTGGAATTCCAAGTGAGTCTGTTTGTTTTGGGATCTTGAGCCACGTTCCAAACAACTTGGGGGCTCGTCCGGGATATCCAAATGGTCCTCGAACCACCGGGAGTGGCCACCCCTAAGGGGACAGGCGCCACGTCAATTTTGACGGTTTCCTGAAAAGGTGACCGCCCCCGGCCCGATACCCATGAAGAACCGGATGCTAAATAGTGAATTCCAGTCACAAAAGAAAGTCAGGTTGGACAAATTTTTCTGGGACGCCCCGAGGGTTCTGAGGACTGGCAAGACATACACGCAGCGTGAATGTCCCGAGGGTCCTGGAAGACTGGTAAGGCATACATGCACTAGGCATGAATGTCCCAAGGGTCTGAAGGACTGGCAAGGCGTGGGTCAAGTACCGATTGCCGGGAAACTCTGTGCACAGACCCAGGTAAGAAAATTCGGGCATTTTCACAGTTACCTGGGTGGCGGAGTGGGAGGGATGGTTTGAATCCGAAGACTTGTGACGAGGGTGAAAGCAGCACCTCAAGGGTCGAAGCCAGGCCAGCAAGGCGAGGTAAGAGCGGACTCCTTTAACCGGAAAAGGAGGGAAGCAGCTTGGTGAAGCGTAAGGTGGTCTCACAAGATCGAAAACGATAAGATAACCAGGCGCCAACCACTGATGGGTAATAGACCGTCTAAGAAGCCACAAAAGGATCAACAAGGGGAAGGTCAGGGAAAGGGAGAAAATGTATTTATCCCTCCTCAGAGTCCCCTGGGGAAGATCCTGGCTGGGTGGAATCATCCTCCTTATAGGAGAATGGTAAAAGATCTAGATAAAGACCTGATGATTCAATATTGTTATTTTAAATGGGGACAAAAACAAATAGATGAGGGAACTCAGTGGCCACGGTTAGGTAGTTTTAATTATTTTATGTGCCAATCCCTATATGAATATGTGTTTAATAAAAAGGAAAAGGGCCCTAGAGAAATGGAATATGTTGTAATCTGGACCCCAGATAAATGGCCTCCGGAGAAAAATCATTTATTTTTCAGAATTGACAGAAATGAAACACAAAATAAAAGTGCACTAATAGAGGAGGAAGAGGGGGAAAAAGAGAGAAATAAATATAATTTACCACCTCCCTACAATCCTCAAATGAATAGACCCCCTGTTAATCAACATGGGAGGTTGAGGAGAGAAATTGAACAATGTAGGCAAGATCTGATTAATCTGCCTCTGATGGATGATGAGGTAGAAACTGAACGCAATCAGAGGAGACAACGAAGAGAAAACTTAAAAGTGTCAGAAGAAGAAAAAGAAGAAAATAAATTATTCCCTCTAAGAGAGGTAGCAAGTGCTTTAGGGGCAGGTAATGTCCCCATAGTGGGATATGTACAAGACCCCCTAAGAAGTAGTGAAGTAAGAGCATTCAAAAAGGAACTTAAGAAATTAATAGAAGATCCCATGGGAGTAGCGGAACAATTAGATCATCTGTTGGGACCAAATATTTATACCTGGGATGAATTAAATTTTATTATGAACACATTATTCAACCCAGAAGAAAGAGAATTAATTAGAGCTGCAGGTGTCAAAGTCTATAACAAAGAAAACCCCAACGCTGCAGTAGGAGACCAAAAGTATCCTATTGTAAGACCAGATTGGAATAATAATGTAGCGGCAGATAGAGATGACATGGACAATTTGAGGAAAATGATTATAAAAGGAATTAGAGAAGCAGTACCGAGATCTCAAAATGCCTCTAAGGTGTTTGAGGTCAGTCAAAGAAAAGATGAGACACCTTCAGATTATTTAGAAAGATTAAAAGATGCAATGAGAAAATATTCAGGCTTAGATCCTGATGCTCCGACTACTCAAGCCCTATTGAAGTTAAATTTTGTTACCAAAAGTTGGCCGGACATCAGCAGAAAATTACAGAAAATCGATGGGTGGTCAGAAAAGCCCATGAATGATGTTTTAAAAGAGGCACAGAAAATTTATGTCCGAAGGGACTTAGACAGAGATGAAAGACAAGGTAAAATTATGGTGTCAAGTATGAGAGAAATTGTTAGACAAGAAAAATCTCTGGATCAGGGACAGTGGCAGAAGGGAACAAGACCACCGGGACGCCCACCATTCAATAAGAGACCCCCGGTAATTCTAACGCACACAACTCCCCTAAAGTGTTATGGGTGTGGCAAGGTTGGGCATTTTAAAAGAGACTGTCCACGGACAAAGGACGAGGAGAGACTCTTTCGGTTGATGGAAGAAGAAGAAGACTAGGGGTGTCCGAGGCACTTAATTGAAGGGTCCTACAAAGAGCCTTGGATAAATTTATTCGTAGGACCATATTTAGTTGAAATGAGGTTTTTAGTGGACACTGGAGCATCTAAAACGTCTATTAGTGAACTATCAAAAGGTTTAAAATTGAAAAATGAAATAATTAAGATTTCAGGGGTAAAAGGGGAAGATTTTGAGGTCCGGAAAACTAATGAAACAACAATTAAAGGACCATGGGGAAAGGAACTATCAATGGAACTTTTATATGTTCCAGAGCCAGGGATAAATTTATTGGGGAGGGATATTTTAAGTCAATTGGGAATAACAATTAGATTTGGGGAACATCCAGGAGTTTTTGTCTTAACTGATGAAGATATCCAAGACATAAACCCTGCAGTGTGGGTCAACGAAGGAAATAGAGGAGGATTGCAAATAACCCCTCTCAAAATAGAATTAAAAGAAGGGTGTGGGCCAGTAAGACAGAAACAATATGATATCTCCTTAGAAGGGAGAAATGGCTTACAACCAGTTATTGATAATCTACTAAAGCAGGGCTTTTCAACCTTTTCACAGATTGTACCACTTTTAGGATATGGCAATATTGGAGTACCACCAGTCGCCTAGCAAGGTGTCAAAAACTTGATGACCCCCCCAAAAAAGGAAAAAAGTGATAAAATACAGGTAGTCCTTGACTTACAACAGTTCGCTTAGTGACTGTTTGAAGTTACAACGGCACTGAAAAAAGTGACTTATGACCATTTTTCACACTTATGACTGTTGCAGCATCCCCAGGTCATGTGATTTACATTCAGATGCTTGGCAACTGACTCATATTTATGATGGTCGCAGTGTCCCAGGGTCATGTGATCCCCTTTTGCAACCTTCTGACAAGCAAAGTCAGTGGGGAAGCCAGATTCATTTAACAACCATGTGGCTAATTTAACAACTGCAGTGATTCATTTAACAAATGTGGCAAGAAAAGTCATAAAATGGGGCAAAACTCATTTAACAAATTTCTCACCCCTCCTCCTTTTATATCTTCTCCTCTCTCCCCTCCTTCTTTTATATCCTCTCTTCTCTGCCCCCTTCTTTTATATCCTTTCTCTCCCCTCCTCCTTTTATATCTTCTCCTCTCCCCCTCCTTCTTTTATATCCTCTCTTCTCTCCCCCTTCTTTTATATCTTCTCTTCTCTCCCCCCTTCTTTTATATCCTTTCTCTCCCCTCCTTTGTTTATATTCTCTTCTCTCCCACCTTCTTTTACATCCTTTCTCTCCCCTCCTCCTTTTATATCTTCTCCTCTCCCCCTCCTTCTTTTATATCCTTGCTTCTCTCCCCCCTCCTTCCTTTATATCCTGTCTTCTCTCCTCCCTTCTTTTATATCATCTCCTCTCCCCCCCCCCTTTTCTCTTCGGTGCACTTCCAGCTGACTGCTCTCCTCAAGGCTGCGCTTCTCCATCTCTCTTTCGCTGTCTCCTTCTCCTTCCCCCATTGTCTTTTTTTTCTCTCCCTCTCCCACCAAAACCTGCTCCTTTTATACCCTCTCCTCTCTCTCCCCGCTCCTCCTTTTCTCTTCCGGTGCACTGGAAGTGCCAATCAGTTGTAGCTGTGCGCACTGATCCTGGGCTCTCAGCAGAACCCAGGCAACATCTCACGCAGCTCCAGCTGACTTTCCCACAAGCCTTTCTCACCTCATTCACTTTTACACTTTTTTTTACACTTTTTTTTACAGTGCTTTTCAACCTGTTGTACGCGTACCACCTGCCAGGTGCCAACGTACCACCAGTGGTACGTGTACCACTGGTTGAAAAGCCCTGCACTAGACCAGCACCGGCACTGGCAGCCACAGCTGTGACTGGAGTCCCAACGCAAGCAGCAGCAGCCTTCATCATGCCTCCTCCTCCACTGCAACTGGCAGCACTGGTGGCACCAGCTGTGGTTCAGGTCCTGGCGCAAGCGCTCACAGCTGGGGTCCCAGTACTGGCACCAGTGGCAGCAGCTGGCATTCCACTTCCTGGATACATTCTGATATGGGAGGATCGGCAGCCACCCCCCGCCCCCCGGTGGTCAGTTTCGATGGGCACCCAAGCCACCAAGCCCATTTCTTGGCTCACGTTTGGCACCACATGGAACGTTACAGGGCGATATACCCAGATGACGTGACTCGGGTCCATGTCATCACGGTCAACCTGGAGGAGAGCGCTTTGGAGTGGTTGGTGTCTCTGCATGACAAACAAGCCAAAGAGCTAGATGACCTCAATGCTTTTATGCAAGCCCTACAAGAGCGATTCCGCACGATTCAATGCATGGAAGCCTGTATCTGTTCCCTAAAGCAAGGGAAGCAACTGGTGACAGAGTACATCCAAGACTTCTGCCGCCTGGCCAGCCACCTAGGAGACTGGCCTGAACACTTGCTGGTTCACCATTTCAGAGAGGGGTTAAACAAGGAGCTATACCAGAATTGCTTGCCCAGGAGGCTGTTGCACAACCTGCGAGCATGGTGCCGCATGGCCATGGAGGTGGAGATCAACCTGATGGAATTCCATGAACACACTGGGCATGAGACTCCACCCCACCGGCCAGTGGAGGGGCGAGCAGCTCCCAGGGGAGGAAGAGGGGGCACACCTCCATCCAGAGGTGGAAGACCCTGCCAGAACCTTGGTGGCTGCTTTTGCTGCAGAAAAGAGGGACACTGAGCTGCCGAATGCCTCACACCGAAGCCAATGACCGCTCTCCCTCCTTCGAGCCAACCAAAGAAAGAGAAGAGAAAGAGAAAACTCATGTGGGGCAGTAGGTCATAGAGATCTGCCCTCTGTCCAATGAGGGGGAGGGAACTCTGCCACCTGTCAAAACGGGACCAGTCTTCTACAAGAGCAACAGCGAAGGAGAAGATGACCCGATGGTAAGGGGCACCATCATCCCCTTGACTGATTTCGATGTCCTCCTCAGGAGTAAAGTAGACCCTTATGGCCTTGTTGGACTCAGGGTGCGCCAGATGCCTGGTCAGCCCCAAAGTAGTAGAGAAGCTAGGAGTGAGGCTAAAGAAGCTAAGGAAGCCCATAGCATTTTCCCAGCTAGACGGTTCAATAATGAGCGGAGTGCCAGCGACCTGCCTAATTGAGCCTGTGGAGCTAAAAGCCGGGACCCACACAGAGACTATTCGATTTATTGTGGCCCCAGGGATGACAGAGGCCATGGTCCTGGGCCTGGCATGGTGGAAAAAATGGAGCCCATCTGTCAATTGGGACAGAGACAAGTGGTGGATGCGAAGGAAAGCATCCAACCGGCAAGAGTTAGGGAAAGTGCTAAACACCTGACACGTGCCTGCAGTTAAGAAAATGAAAGCAGAAACAGCCAATACATTAAAAGAGAGTGATAGCTCAGAACGGCTGATTCCCAAGGCATATTGTGACCTGGCCAAGGTCTTTGGCAAGAGGGAATCTGACATACTTCCGCCCCACCGTCCCATGGACTGTGCGATTGAGATTGTACCAGGGGCTAAGCTGCCAAAGCTAAAGCTATATTCTATGACACCCAGGGAGATGGGAGAGCTCCACGCATTCATAGATAAGAACTTAGCCAGGGGCTTCATTCAACCGGCAAAGTCGAGAATGGTGGCCCCTGTGCTGTTCAAAGAGAAGAAAGATGGGTCCCTTAGGCTGTGCATCGACTATAGAGGGCTAAACTGTATATGTGTGGAGAATATGTACCCCCTCCCCTTAATGAAGGACATGTTGGGCCACCTTCCAAAGGGGAAAATCTTCACTAAGATAGACTTGAGGGAGGCGTACTACTGAGTGAGAATTAAGGAGGGGGATGAATGGAAGACAGTGTTTAACTGCCCTCTGGGTTGCTACCAATTCCGGGTGATGCTGTTTGGGCTACAAGGAGCCCCCACAGTGTTCATGCAGTTAATAAATGAGGTCCTGCATGAGCACTTGTACAAGCGGGTCCTGGTGTATCTGTTTGATATATTGATCTATACCAAAAGCAAGGAGGAGCATGTCAAGTTGGTCAGGGCAGTGCTTGAGAAATTGCAGAAGGCTCAGCTTTTCGAGAAACTGTCCAAGTGTGTTTTCCATAAGACCATCTTGGACTACCTAGGCTACCAAATCTCAAAGGATGGCATAGAGATGGATCCTGGGAAGTTTCAAGTGATCATAGAGTGGGAGCCTCCGCAAACGAGGACACAACTACAAAGTTTCCTCAGCTTTGCTAACTTGTATCGTCAGTTCATCCCCATGTTTGCTTAGATAGCCCTACTGATCATGAGCCTGTTGAAAATGAAAGGGGAAACTAATCCCAGGCCCAGACAACCCCTAAACTGGTCACTAGAGTGCCAAGCCGCATTCGAAAAACTCAAACTTCTTTTCGCCGCCGAACCGGTCCTAAAACACCCTGACTCAGATGAGCCCTTTGTAATACAAGCAGACGCCAGTGATGTGGCTGTGGGGGTGGTGCTGCTTCAGAAGAACGCAAAGGGAGAATTATAGCCATGTGCTTACACCTCCCACAAGCTCTCTAAGACTGAGAGACAATGGGCTGTCTGGGAGAAGGAAGCCTATGTGGTCCATTGGGCCCTCCTTACTTGGAGGCAATTCCTGGAGAGCAGTAAAATCCCCTTCGAAGTGTGGACAGACCACAAAAACATAGACGCATTGAAGGCTCCCCGAAAGCTGTCTGCCAAACAGGTCCAGTGGGCCCAATACTTTGACTGGTTCAACTTCAACCTTCGCTACCTACCAGGAGTCTGGAACTTCTTGGCAGATGCCCTCTCCCAGATGCCACAATATAACAGTGCTTGAGAGGAGGTCGTCAACTCCATCATCCCCTCCAAGCAAATAGCAGCACCGGCCCTCACAAGACAGCAGGAAGCATCATCATCAACGTTGACCAAGGACCTGACATGGCCACTAAAAGAACCCCTGGCAGGGGCTGAGTGGTTCCAGCAACACAAGAGTGAAGCCTACGTAGCCAGTTGTCCTGTATGTGCTTCGGTGAAGGGGCTACCCGGCAAGCCTCCAGGGCTGTAACAGACAGTAGCCAGCTCCACCGCTCCCTGGAGGGAGATATCTATGGACTTTATTGTGGAGCTGCCAGAGAGTGCTGAGAACACTGTGATCTGGGTCATTACAGATTTATTTTCAAAGCAAGCCCACTTTGTGGCGTGCCCTAGGATCGCCTCCACCTGGACTTTGGCTAAGCTATTTATATAACACGTGTATGGCTGCATGGTGTTCCGAAGCACATAATCTCAGATCAGGGGGTGCAGTTCACCTCAAAATTTTGGCGAGAATTCCTGAGGCTGCTAGGCTCCTCCCAAGGCCTTAGCTCTGCCCATCATCCTCAAATGAATGGAGCTTGTGAATGTTCAAATGCAGTCCTGGAGCAGTACCTTCAATACTACGTGAACTGCCAACAGACCAATTGGACTGAGCTTCTGCCCTTCGCTGAAGTGGCATACAATAACTCTGTGCACAGTAGCACTGGGTTTACCCCCTTTCGAGTGGCTACTGGGGCAGAATTTGTGCCTATACCAGAGTTTCCTCAAGAATCTCCTTCATTGACCTCTTTGGCTGAGAGGATGAGTACACTAAAAGCTATCTGGCCCGTAGCATGCAAAGAGGGAGTAAAGGAAGTGCAGAAGAGACAGGCTGACAAGAAGAGGGCACCTCAGAGAGAGTTTAGGATAGGGGAGGAGGTGTACCTGTCCACGAAGTTCCTGCAGCTGGTACAGCCCTGCAAGAAGTTGGGCCCTAAATACATAGGTCCTTTCCCCATCATCCAGATTGTAAACCCAGTGACAGTGGAATTAAGAATAGCCAAAAATCTCAGCCGTATTCACCCAGTTTTTCACTGCAGTTTGTTGAAGCCCTTTTGTACATCCCCTTTAAGGCAGGCCATTATGCCGACTGTCCCCCCCCCCCCCCATATGGGTAAGCGGAGAGAAGCATTTTGAGGTCAAGGAAATCCTTGATTTATTTGGTTTTGTGGAAGGGGTTTCCCTTAGCAGAGGCAGAGTGGGTGGTGGCAGGGAATATTCATGCTCCCAGGCTTACTCAGAGGTTCCATGCCAAGTATCCAACTCGACCCCGGTAGGATGGTTGTGTACAAAGACTAGTGTAGGAATAATGTTTGTGTTTGTTTCGTTGTAGGATTAATCTTCTTTCTGGAGGGGTGGCATGTCATGGTTGACTCGTTACGCAGCCTGCTAGCAACCAGACAACAATAAGAGAAGGGGGGAGGGAAGGCATTGGAATGTGAGGGTGGTTTGGGAGGGAAACTCTGGAATGCAAGTGTGCCATCTGGAAACCTGAGACAGTTCCACTCCAAGGTCACCAACTCTGAGAATGCCCGAGGCAAACAGATTGTTCTGAAAACAACCCAGGTTCAACTGATTGGTGGACAAAGGACCATGGGAAGATCGGGGGGGGGGGGGGGAGGAATTTATCTTATGCTTCCGTGTGCAAAATGTTAGAACTAGCTTTTCCACTTCTGTACCCACATGGGTTTTCAGTAAAGTATACTCTTGGAGAAAAAAAAATGTCTCAGGAGTTTCTTTTGCTGGCTAGCATATTGGGATGGTTGACATTTGTCCTCTTGAGAGTTGTATATTTACTTGGAACTCTTCTTTCAATTGTGCTGTGCATCCTAATAAAGATTGGTGTCAGATTTATATTCCAAATTTGCAGTTAAGTCCTTTGCATTGTCAGATACTTATTATGAAATTGCCTTAGTGGTTTGGTAAATTTCTACACAGAATTGCATCTCTGAATTACTCATCTTTCTTCCAATTACTTGAGTAATTTGTTCCTCTTGCTCTTCTTTTATAATATCTTTAGAACATAATTGATCTATAAAGTGAATGGTTTTATTTAAATATTTTTCAAACACCTCTCTGGCAATATGCTCAAATCCATGTTTCTCCAGTTCTTAGCTCCCTCTTGTGGTTAAAGAATAGATTTTTTTATAAATCAATTAATACTTCCTGGCCAATCAAAATTTATAAAAATTGGAAAGTTTCAGCCATCCACAACAAAACAGTCCAAAGCTACAGATTACTTAAAAATAGAAAAATAAAACCACAACTTTCTATCCTTATGTTTCTATATCAATGTTTTTTTAAAAAAGGCACTCCATGCTTCCTTATTTTAGCTTGCCTCCAGCAACCCTCTTCCTTGTTGTTTAACAATAAAAAAGTCTCAAAAATGGTGCAGATCTTCAAAAAGGAGTAACAGGCTGTGGCTAAAAAGAGCCTCTTTTTACTTAGTAAAGATAATAATCCCATAAAGCGATTAAGAAATGAAAGGCACAACTTATTGTCCATTTGAAAAATAAATTCCAAAACAGCTGCTTTTTCAACAGCGAAGTGATTGCAGCCTGCCCCAACTGAACAGCTCATTGGCTGCTCTGACGCACAGCTCCTGAGGCTTCCTGCAGACTGCTGCAGTATGGAGGTTCTTGTAGGGTGATTCTAGGACTCTCCCTAACCCAGGAGAGTCATATAAACTAAAGGAAAGCCTGATCCTTTGTTAGTAAATTGAAAAAGCTTCAGTCTGGAGAAAAGCCCTTCAGGGAGTTTTCCCCCTGGGCTGGTTGTCAGTTATCCATCTTCACCAGTGGTGGGATTCAAATATGTGAACAACCGGTTCTCTGCGTGGATGCCGCTTCCAGAAGTCCATTCTGGGCCTGGGCAACAAAAAATTAGCTACCGGTTCTGCCGAAGTGGTGCAAACCGGCTGAATCCCACCACTGATCTTCACTGGAAGTCCATGATTGCCATTTGCAACCTTCCCAGTCAGCTTCCAACAAGCAAAGTAATTGGGGAAGCCAGATTTGCTTAACAACCGTCTGATTCACTTAACAACTGCAATGATTCGCTTAACAACAGTGGCAAAAAAGTCATATAATTGGGTGTGACTCACTTAACAGCCTTGCTTAGCAAGAGCAATCTGGTCCCAATTGTGGCCGTAAGTCGAGCGCTACCTGTATCTGCTTTTGAAAAATAATAAGGGGAGGATGACTAGTAGTGCCTGCCAACTAGACTGCTACATAATTTGGAGGAAGGCTGGTGATAGTCTGGAACCTGTAGTGAAAGTGCCCAATAATGCTGCAATGTGGCTGGTTTAAGAGGCTGTAGCTTTCTGTACAGACAATCTCAACACCTTGTAATATAAGCCTTAGAATGTTGGGCTATTGAAATAATTTATAATGTTTCAACAACTATAGTATACCATTTTAAAACTATAGTTCATAAAACTGCTCTCCAGGTTATTTCAAACATTTCTAGAATGAATCAAAATGATAGTAAACAATAACCTTGCTCCATTTTTTAAATAAACAGACAAGAAATGTTCCCCAGTATGGTACTCAAAGACAGGGAAAAGGTATTTCTGTATACAACCATTAAAGATGCACAGTTGTTGTCTAGGAAAAATGTTTTGCTGCTGAAGGTCCTCTAGCTTTATGCAGATAGAAATCAACAGAGGTAGATTTAATTCATGCAAGAAGAGATTTAGGGTTATGCTTTTTTTTTTTTTTACATAAGTTTTATTAGTTTTTGTTTGTTTTACAGCCAAGTGCTTATAACACATCGTGGAGATAGGGCACTCCATAGAACACAACAAAAAATACAGTCATACATATACAATTTAAACTGCTTCTTTAAAAGTTCCCTCTCTATTTTATCAATAAGAAAAGAAGAGAAAAAAAAAAGAAAAGAAGAAAGAAAAAAAGAACACACAAAAACAAAAAACAAAAATTTATCAAAGATATTTTCACACATTTTCAGGCTTAACCAACTTTCAAATAATCTATTTCAATTTAGTCTTGCATAAACATATAGTATACAATTCGAGCATTCCTAAAATATCTCTATTATTCCAATTTCAATTTATATTTCTCAATCAAATTATATCTCTTATTCTATTTTATATATATTTTAAAAACATTACATAAGACAAAATAATGTAATAATGTTATAATAATAATAATAATAGGACAATAATTATTTCTATCATAAAGTAATAATATAACTATTATATCTTAATATTTCTCAACTATATTCTATTTCATATATTCTATCCAATATTTTTATAAATTCCTCAATTGTTTCAATTTAGTCCATTTAATACCTCACTAATTACCATTCAATTCTTGTAAGTAAAAGTATCAATAATACTTCACCAGTCTCAATCTCGATCTGACTCATTTAATTTTAGGTTTTCCAGTTTTTCCTATTGTCATTCCAAACCATAATCAAATCCATATTTAGCTCTAATGTTGACTCAAACCAAAGTAACCTTAAAAATCTCAAAAGTATTAGCTCATTCAATGTCCAAAAGCCCTTTTTACCCATCAGATAAGATTTAAACTCTCATTTTTAAATCTAATTCTAGCTTTCTTTTTATGCCAGGTAGGTTTCCACAGCAGGGCCTCTAAGTCTTCCCATCTTAGTGACTGGCTAAAGGCCTTTTCCCACCATTGAGTCCAATCATGTTCTTTTTCTCTTTTATCTAGTGTTGTCTGTACTGTCATGTTGTCAACATTTTTGGTGCCTCGTATTTGGAAGTCCAATCCTGTTGCTTTTAAAGTTGTAAATGTTTTAGTTGAGTTTTGCCTTTGATCATCAAAGATGTCCATCATGTGGGATGTGTCCTCTTCCTCTTCAATAGATTCAATAGATTCAATAGATTGTAAATGTATTTCATCCATCTCATTAAGTTGTAAATCTGATTGTATATCATAGTCAATCAAAGGTTGAGTTTCAATTTTTAATTCTAAGTCCTCCTTTTTGCTAAGCATTCTGATATGTTCTTTATATTCCATTCTCATTTCCAAAAAATTTTCTAATATAAGTCCATAATTAATCTGTGAGTAGGATTCCATCCTCTTTTTTTTTTAAAGTTCAGCTTAAAGAATAAATTGCAGCATTATAAAATATAGAGTCCAAACAGAGATATATTTCCAATCAAAGATAGCAAAACACCAATAGTCAAGTCCAGCACAGAAATAAAGAAAACAACAAAAGTCCCAAGTAGCAGTCAGTTGTTATGTTGTAATCCAGTCTGGGCATCACGCCAGAATCAGAAAGTGGGAGTTCAACTAGAGAGAGTTACAATGTATCAGTCATAGTTTCTGGGCTTCCTGCCAAGTCCCAGGTTACATTGTATCCAAAACAATCTACGTAAATCCGCCCAGAGGGGAGAAAGTTTTTTAGGCAATACTATTCAGGAGGGGGGGAGGAAAAAAAACATTCCACCCCCTCCCTTAGGATTTTCACCTAAACTGGAAATAAACAAGCCGAAAGAGAGAGTCACAGTAAGGAGTTTTTTTTTTCCGGGATGCCCGAATTCCAACTGCTTATATAAGCAAAGTGAAATAATAAAAAGACAATAAATATTTTTCCAAGCCCCGTTTCCCCGGTGATCAAACGCTGCTTTCTCAAAGTAGGGAAATAATTCTTAAAGCTGTTAGCAGGGAAATAGGTAAAGTAACAAGAGGGAAGGAAAGTTCTCACCCGGATCTTCCACGGTGGTTCTTTTTGCTTAGATGTTGCTGTGACTTTCGGCTGGAGCAGCTGAGTGATCGGCCATGTTACTGGCCGATCTTTTCCCCGTCGGCCCAAAGGTGATTTTCTCGAACCGCAGAGGGAGCCGCCGCTCCCTCCGCGATCAACGAGTGCTCTCCTCTACGGTGGTCGCCCCTACAGGGCGACTTTCGACCCTGTCCAGGGTCTACCGGCGGGGGGAAACCGGACGGCCAAGAGAACGAGTTCTCTGCACGTCCGCGGGCGCTGCCACCGGATCCGGAAGTCCAGGGTTATGCTTTTGTTGTCAGACAACTGTTAAGAAGGCACAGATCTTTTTTCCCAATGTGGTTTTGTAAAATTTGCATTCTATTGTTATAATTACTCATGGAGGAACATTTAAGAACAAATTGGTATCTTTTGCAAATGTGTCAGAGGATATGTCAAATTATACCTTAAAACAAATAGGTGTAACCATAGGGATGTTACCACTTCAAAGATTGAAATAAGTATTAAAAATTGTGTATTCAAATTATATAATTCATGTCCCAGATGGAAGACCCATAGCTCCCCACCACCTCCTGTGACTTATTTGTCAAAGACTACACGCCAAAGTCCACTGTGGAACCCAGGCAATAGTGGACCCCATAAGGGGGGGTCTGGTATGCACCTGGAGCTTATAGCGAAGCCATGAGGGTGGCAGGAACATGCCAAACTTGCCAAGCCAACAATGCCACCTCCAGAAAAGCCACCCACACTGGAGGAAGGCCATGGGCACAACGCCCTTTGGAAAAATTGCAAATGGACTATATACAGCTACCCAGGGCAAACAGTTACCAGTATGTCCTTGTATGTAGAGACCAGCTCACACACTGGGTAGAAACTTTCCCCTGCCGCCATGCGACAGCACTAGAAACAGCCAGACACCTACTCAAAGACATAGTGCATAGGGTACATAGACATAGGGTACCCAGTGTCCTAGACATGGATAGGGGGAGACATTTGGTGGCACAGGTCCTCACCCATATATACCAGGCCCTGGGCATCACCCAGAACCTTCACACCCCCTTTTCTCCGACTTTGTCTGGGGGTACAGAAAGGGCCAACTAGGAAATAAAGACACTCCTGGGAAAACTATGCCAGGAGACACGCCTAACGTGGCCCCAAGCCCTACCTATCACCCTATTCTATCTGGACATGGGCATCTCACCCTTTGAACTACTCTTTGGCCATCGCCCAGACACTTTAAAGGGACTGGACCCACATTCCCTGTCTCTAGAAAGGGGGGATATGGTTCTTTCTGCTTATCTCACAGCCCTGAATCGAAGGCTACGCACCCTGTGGAGACAGAGCGCCCTGACACAGACCCTACCCTTGGAGGAGGCCCTTCACCCATTCGAGCCAGGAGATTGGGTGTGGATAAAGTCATTTGCCAGGACTACACCCTTACAACCCAAGTGGAAGGGACCTTTCCAGATCCTGCTGATCACACAAACTCCCATCAAGGTTTCTGAGAAAGACACTTGGATTCATTGGACCCATGTGAAGCCAGCCTTACTACACCACAGCACAGACCCTGCAGCAGAACCAAAATTGCCTCCCATTCGACTCCAAAAGGACCTGGAGACCAACAAGTGGGCATTAAAGACACTTTTCGAAATTAAGGAAGATGGGAGGGAAGACTGTGGGGAAATTGGGGGTGGGGATTGTTAAAATTTATTGTATGATTGCATGTATAACCTATGTATCAGGACTATTGGAAATTAACCTCTTACCAGAAAAGGGAAACATATGGGAGTACTTAGCGTGAGAAGTCTTGAACACCACCAACTTCTGCCTAGCAGGGGGGAGGTCAGTAAACGATATTCTTACCACATGTCTTATAAAGGTGGCATCAGGACCACAGGCCATAATCAACAACACCAAGCTCAGGAATTTCCCCATCAAGGCTTCCTATGCTACAATCTTTGATTGGGGTGAAAGCTCAGATTATAGGGACCAGAGCATGTACACTTTGCAGATAGCCACCATGACCCAATCTGCTGCATGCTTCAAATTAGCTGGCTGCAGAAGACCCAAGGTCTCCAACTGCCAAGATCTTAGCAATAAGGAACTTATCTGCAATCAAACTGAAGTTATTCCATTCTCATATAGCTATGTTAAGCTTCCCCTAGGCTGGTTCTTCTTATGTGGGCTGAAAGCCTACTCTTATCTCCCAGCAAATGCAACAAGAGGACCATGCACCTTAGGGCGGCTAACCATGGTGATGCCCTCACTTCAAAGAAGACAAAAGAGAGACCTCCAGGAACTGACGCCTGACTGTGACCCAAAAACCTGGCTACTAACACAGGCAGAATATGTATCCTTAGCTGTCTCCCTAGTAGGAGTGCCAGCCCTGGCGGTTCATAATTCCAGGGCCCTGAACAGTCTGGCCTGTGCATTAGTAAAAAGTTTAAATTCAACCTCCCAGGTACTGGATGCCTTGAAACAAGAGCTGAAGCAGATTAGAGAAGCAACCCTTGAAAATCAAGCAGCCATTGATTATTTGTTGCTAAGGCATAATCATGGATGTGAAGAGTTCGCAGGACTTTGTTGTTTCAATTTAAGTGAAAGCTCTCAGCTGATAGAGACATCCAACACCTGAAGGAACTGACACAAAACATTGGTTATGACAAAACTCCCTTTGATTTCTTATCTGTACTCTTTGATTGGTTACCCAACTTGCATTGGTTAAAAATTCTCATTTTAGGAGCAATCACAGCTACAGTGGCAGGAATTCTCTTATGTTGCCTTTGCCAGCTTATATTGCCATGCCTTAGCTGCCAAAAGGCATACTTCTCAATGGTCCCCAAACCCGACAAAAAGGAAAAACAGGTTTACATAATGATGAGCAGAATTGACCATGATTACCAGGTATACACTAATAGAACCTAAGTTGTGCAGAGGGATAGGAATCCCAATTCCTACCTCTTGCACAAAATGGGGGATTGATGGAATAATATTATTAAGAATATCCCTAAAAGAAACAGCCATTTCACTTTGCCTAAGAAAAGCCAAGCCGAAAAGAAAACACACCAGAGAAGAGTTTTTTCCCCTCTCTCCTCTTCTCCTCCCCCACCTCGCTCAGTAATAGCCCCGGGCAGACAGCCAAGAACCACTTAACAAGCGGATACAATTGCGATAAGAAGAACTACAGGAATGCGGCTGCAGGTAGCCCTTGAATAAACAATGGGAACTGACAGCATTACCTACACAAACACACAGAAACCCATTAGAGAGATATCTCCCTCCCCTGGGGATAGGATTAACCTTTTCCTGACAGGAAAAGTCCAGGCTAAGACCAGGCTAGAAAATTAGGAAAACAAAAACCTTTACAAATCCCATCAAGGCTTCAATAGCACAGAAAGGGTATAAAGCTTATGGGGCTTGACCATCTGGTCAGCTAACTATCCCAGAACCCACTGTCACTACACTTTTTGGCTTCCGTAATAAGGGTTCCACTTTCTGGCAGCTTGCTTTGCTTTGTGTCCATTTCTTTCAGCGCTGACCGTTCAGTCCCTGCTGGAAAAATGAACCAGGAGAATTTTCTTTCACAACGACACATTTCAAATCCAAAAGAATTCAAACTGGAGCTCTTTGCAGACCTACTCCATAGCCACCTCCTCTGGCATCTATAGGGGTCCTTTAACACGCCAAATTCATGTCTTCAGAACATTAATTTAACTGAAAGATTTGAAAAGTTAGCATGCTTCAGGGTAAAGCATTAGCCTCTGGTACATGTTTCTTTCAATGTGCCCCAATACATTTCTTAGAAAATAAAAAAGAGTGAATGGCCGCAGCCTAGTACTTTATGGGACATGTTCCTGCCTGACCATAAAAAGAACAAAAGTAATCCAGGACAGCATGGAACACTAGAGTATCAGTTTAATCACTGTGGATAGATCTTTACTAACTTTCCAAATAGTCTTTCTTACTGGGGTTCTACAGTGCCTCTTGTGCATATTTTCACTAATTTTCTCAGTGTTGACTCAAGTATGTCTTTCTGTTATCACTTTAGATCATGGAGGAATTTTTGCCTTTTTCCATTAGGCCCTTAGCCTACCTAATGCAGAAATCAGCTGTGCTGTTTATATATACTCTAGCTAGCCAGAATACACAACATTTGAAGATAGATTCCAGAATATAGGTAGTCCTCAAATTACGACCACAATTGGGACCTGAATTTCCACTGCTAAGCAAGATGGTTTTTAAGTAAGTCATCTTCAATTTTATGACCTTTTTGCCACCATTGTTAAGCAAATCACTGCAGTTGTTAAATGAATCATGTAGTCATTAAGTGAATCCAGCTGTCCCCATTGACTTTGCTTGGCAGAAGCTGGCTGGGAAGGTGTAGGAGATGACCAGGCTGAGCCCAAGGGAGGGGTCAAACGCATTATAAGTCATGAGTCCCTGCATGCCCGCAAGAGATCTAAGTCCAGCCCACCTTGAATGTCTCTCTTATCTCCTGCTCATTTCCCTTAACGGCCAGTTGGTCAGATTCTTGTAGAGAGCTTAAGCTTGCAATACATCTTTATACTCATTTGAACTGCCTGAATCTCCTGATTTACCTGGCGCTTGACATTAATCTGACCAACTCTCTTCACCAAATGTTTTCTTGGGCTCTGGAATACTCTAGCCATGACCTCAGACCCCAGAGCTGCAGCAATAGCAGATGAGCCAGACCTCCGCTCTATCAGCAGATGCCAAGATGGCATTGAAGATGAAATCAGAAACTTTGCAGCCAATTTTCAACAGATGATGCAGCAAATGCAGATCATGACTCAAGAAGGCATTCCTCTGCAATCCCAAGCACCTGTTCCACCAGCCCAGGCACAACTGCCGGTTCCTGCTGTGCTGATTCCAAAATCTCCCTGCTGCCTGCTGCTGCAATTCACTGGTGAGTCTGATAAGATGAGAACATTCCTAGCACAGTGCGATGTGTTCATCAACACCCGACCAAGGGAGTTTACAACAGACAGATCAAGAGTCTCCTTCATCCTCACACTTTTAACTGACTCTGCTGCCAAAAGGGCCCTTCCACTCATTGAAACCAACAACCTCATCCTGGATAGTTACTCAAACTTCCTCACCACATTTAGGAG
Source organism: Azemiops feae (assembly GCA_023970755.1). NCBI lineage: Eukaryota > Metazoa > Chordata > Lepidosauria > Squamata > Viperidae > Azemiops > Azemiops feae. Next base: position 11,190 of record JALGBA010000166.1, on the reverse strand, counting down.
ACCCTATTCAGATAAAAACTGCCGAAGAGCACATCTTTCAACTCCGCCAAGGCAAAAACTCTGTCAGAGCATATGTTGAAGATTTCAAGCTCATTTTATTTATTTTATTATTTGGAAAATTTATATTGCTGCCTACTCGCTCACGACAACTCAAGGCGGCTTACAGGAAATAAAAACACAACATAAAAGAAATAAAAATAATAAAAAATAAAAATAATAACCCCCCCACCCCCCACCCCCCCAACACACACTCATACCACCCATTTAATGGGCTCCATCCTGCTCTGGGTTCCCCAGGCCCGCTGGCAGAACCACATCTTCAGGGCCTTCCGAAAGAGTGTCACAGTGGGGGGCAGTCTAATTTCCAGAGGGATGAGGTTCCAGAGGGAGAGAGCCACCACGGAGAAAGTGCTTCTTCTAGGTTCTGCCAGATGAATCTCCTTTGGAGACAGAACCTGCAACATTCCTTGCCTCCCTCCTCTAGTGGGTTGGGTGGATGTGACTGGCAAGAGATGGTCCCTCAGATAACCTGGTCCCAAGGCATGAAGGGCTTTAAAGGTGACAACCAGCACCTTGAATTGTGCCCGGAAGCAAATCAGCAACCAATGCAGCTCCTGCAGGAGAGGTGACACATGTGCACACTGAGGTCTGCACAAAACCATGCAGGCTGCTGCATTTTGCACCAACTGGAGCTTCCAGATACTTTTCAAGGGCAGCCCCATGAAGAGCGCATTGCCATAGTCAAGATGGGAGGTGACTAGGGCATGAGTGACCATGAGTAGGGATTGTTGGTCCAGGAAAGGGCATAACGGGCACACAACCCGTAGTTGTACAAAGGCCCTCCTGGTCACGACTGCCACCTGCTCTTCGAGCAGGAGTCATGAGTCCAGGAGAACCCCCAGATTATGCACAGGGTCTGTTTGGGGCAGTGCCATCCATCCAAGACCAAAGGGCTTTCTCCATGGGCCAAAGAACCCCAAACTCAGAGCCACTCGGTCTTGCCAGGGTTCAGTTTCAACCCGTTGCTCCCCATCCAGCCCCTAACAGCCTCCAGGCACTGTCAGAGGTCACGGCATTGCTTAACTCACCACAGGCTGAGATATACAGCTGAGTATCACCAGCATATTGATGATATATCAGTCCATGGTGACGGATGATCTTACCCAACGGCTTCATGTAGATGTTGAATAGGAGCGGAGAGAGTACTGAGTGCTGCAGAACCCCACAAAGCAGTGGGCGAGGGCTGGATCTCTTGCCTCTTATTAATACTGGCTAAGAGTGACCACAGAGGAAGGATGTGAACCAGGATAGCACAACCCCCCCCCACTCCCAACCTCCGAAGCTGCTCCAGAAGGATACCATGGTCGATGGTACCAAAAGCCGCCGAGAGGTCAAGTAGAGCAAGGATGGATGCACTACCCCCATCCTGTTTCTGTCAGAGATCATCAAAAAGTGTGACCAATGTTGTTTCTGTCCCATATCCAGGCCTGAATCCTGACTGGTAGGGGTCTAGATAAACCATTTCATCCAGAAGCCTCTGGAGCTGCCACACAACCACCTTCTCAACCACCTTCCCCCAAAAGGGAAGATTGGAGACAAGTCGGAAATTATCCAACAGGGTGGAATCCAGTGATGGTTTCTTGAGAAGAGGGCAGACCACAGCCTCCTTAAAGTGCTGGGACTTCCAGTTTGCCGGCACGGCTGCCACGGACATTCGGAAGGCAAGCTCCGTCTTCCACGTCTGATTTCGCACCGCTGGGGAACCCTGGAAAGAGTCGAAAGTTGCCCTGTAGGGGTGACCAGCAAGGAGGGGATCCCCGCTTGATCTCAGGAGGGCGGTAGCCCTTCTGCTCGATCCGGGGTAGCCCTCCAAACCGGTGGATGAAAGACCGGCCGTAGACATATGGCTCGTCACTAGGCTGCAGACAGCCGAAGTCAAATCTACCACCAGGCACCTATAAAGCAGCGTGGATGAGACTGGGTGAGATCTACCTCTCTTTAATCCTAACTATTTTTTCTACCTGCATAAGCTGCCCAAAGTACTCCCTGTGGAGAGGGAAGGGAGATTCTATCCCACCCTCTAAAAACAGCAGCGACTGACTATCCAGGGGAGTTTAAAATGTTGCAAGAATAACTTGATTCTAACTGGATTTTTATTTTTTTAAAATTTGTGGACTAAAAGATTTTTTATTCTTATTGAAGATTTGGGTTTTTACTTACAAAAAAGAAGTAAAATTGGAAAAAGGATTATAAAAAATTTGGACTTAAAAGAAAACTCTAACTGGTATGGGCGACATCTTGTGGCTAAACCTGATATTACAACTTGTTATTGCTTAAGAGAGACTTGGCTTGAAGCCCAGACTATAGATAAGACTTTTGTAACCTTGACAGATATCAGCTGTGAGAAGCCCAGCTGTGTTCTATACTCAGTGACAAATTTTTTTTTCATTCTCTGATTGTAAAGCTTTTAACTTAACACACTACTAAGAGAACATGGATGAAGATCAGGAACAGATTCTCTTTATGTTGAAAGCAATTTATGAAACTATTCTTACAGCTACTGATGAAATAAGAAGTTACAGAAAAGAACAAGATGTCAGCCTAGATATACGAACCCAAACTTTGATTACAACTAAAAAATCAACTACACAGAATATAATAGAAGAAGTGGAACAATTAAATACTATGACAGAAGATTCAACTGATCAACAAACACAGTTAATGGAAAACCTAGAAAAGGGACTGACAACATGGAAAAGGGAAAAGACTTTCTATATAAACCAGAAGAAACCTGAGGATCAAGAAGAAGAACAGACTGAAGGGAAGATAAACATTTCAGGACAACTACGTCGAGATGGAAAAATAAAGAGACGATTTGTCAGTCTTTTCAAAAAAAATGGCGACCGGATGGCTTTTTTTACTTCAAACAATATACATAACAACACAGGGAGACTTATTTGATGACTTAAAAGCACGGACATGGAAGGCGAGTTGGCAAAGAAAGAAAGCTAGAATAAGACTGAAGAAAATTGAGGTTTTGACTCATCAGTGAGAATTAAAATAGAACATACTCAAATAGATAAGATGTGTATTTTGAATACTAGATTTTGTTATGAGCTGAGATAAAGAAAACTTTGGTCATTTAAAACTTGGAAGTATAAATATTAATAGTTAAATTTGAATATTGATTTGTTTATAAAGGTTGAATGTAAAAGTAATTAAGATATATATAAGCTAAAAATCTATTGATGAATGTAATAAATATGTTTTTACTTAGCTGTTATAATAAAAACTACTAACTTAAATATGAGATAGTAGAGAGGAAGTATTAAATGTCGAAATAAGAGAAATTTTGGCTACTAAATTTAAGACATTTGGAAATTAACAGAAAATAAGAATGTTATACTGTATTATTAATTAGTTGATGTAAGATGGTGAGAAATAGAATATATTCAAATAGATAAGACGTGTATCCTGAACATTAGATTTTGCGATGAATTGTGATAAAGGGAACTGTGGTTATTTAAAACTTGGAAATTATAAATATTAAATGTTAAATTTAAATATTAATGGGAAACTAAAACTTGGGAAAAACTAATTAGGACATTGATTGTCTATAAAGATTGAATATTAAAATAACTAGGATATGTATAACCTAAAAATTATTGATAAATGTAAGAAAGTTATTTTTATTTAATCGATATAATAAGAATTGTATTAGTTTAAATATGAGACAGTAAATACTAAGGGGAAAAGAGAGGAAATATTTAATGTAGTAGTTTGAGACTTGTACTAAAGATACTTGTATGTTATTGAATCATCGATTAACTCAGCCGCCACGTTGCTTTTTAAATATTTAAATGTAAAATTAGAAAATCAATAAAACTTTCTTTAAAAAAAAAGTGCTGGGGCACTACCCCGTCCTGTAAGGAAGCATTAATCACAGCCAGAGTCCACCCTCATGTCACCTCCTGGGAAGCTTTCACAAGCCAGGAGGGACATGGGTCTAAAACACAGGTGCTTGTGCACATACTCCCTAAGATCCTGTCCACTTCCTCAGGAGCAACAGGGTCAAACCGTTCTTAGATAACAGGGCAAGAACCTGCCCCAGGGGCCTCCACTGGACCAGCAACCATGCCAGCATCTAGCTGGGAACAAAGTTGAGCAATTTTGTCTTCCAGAAAATCTGCAAATTACTCAGCTTGTCCCTTCAGGTGGACCTCAGTCTCCTCCTTCCCCAGGAGGAGATGGCTCACCTTAAAAAGGGTCGCTGGTCGATTATCTGCAGATGCAATTGGTGCGGAGAAGTATTTACACTTCGCCACACGAATCATCACAAAGTAGGCCTTGATAGCAGCTCTTACCTGTGTTTGATTGAGTTCATCCCTTGTCTTCTGCCAGCGGCACTCTAGATATCTCTTTATCCGTTTCATCCCTCTCAGTTCCTCTGTATACCATGGAGGACAGAGAGGTCTATGGGTGAGAGGTCGCATGGGTGCAATCCTATCCAGAGCCTCAGTCACCTTCCTATTCCAAACAGTGACTAAGAGCTTGACCAGAGTGCGCAGTAGATCCACAGTTATAACCCCTAGTTCCTTCTGGAACCCATCTGGGTCCATTAGTCACCGGGGGCAGACCAATCTAATAGGTTCTGCCTCCCTGTGGGGGATGCAGCTCTTGAGAAACTCATTGCCACCAGACTGTGATCTGACCATGACAGGGGGACCAAAGACAAATCCACCAATTTCAGGTCACATAGGCACTGCTCTGACAAGAACACCAAATTGGGTGTGTGACCACTATTCCTAGTTGGGCCCTGGATAACCTGGGACAGGCCCATGGAAATAATGGTTTCCAATGCTTCCTGGGCTTTGCTAACTTCTACAGGAAATTTATACCAGGCTTTGCTCATAAAGCCAAACCACTGACCCAACTGACTAAGAAGGGAGTTAAATTTGCTTGGACTCCTACACACCAATCAGCTTTCAAAGAGTTAAAGCAACTTTTTGCTTGCCAGCCCCTGCTTCAGCACCCAGACACATCCAAGAGATTTATTGTCCATACAGACACTTTGGATGTAGCCATTGGAGCTGTTCTCTTACAAGAGAGAGGGGGAGACAACAATCTTCTTCCATGTGCCTTCCTTTCCAGAGCCCTGATGGCTCCAGAATGCAATTATGACATCTTTAATAAGGAAGTCCTTGCCGTTAAATCAGCATTCCAGCACTGGAGACACTTCCTAGAAGGTACACGATTTCCTATAGAGGTCAACACTGACCACAAGAATTCACACACCCTGCAACAAACAAAGCCACTTTTGCCCAGAGAAGTCAGATCGAGCCAATTCTTCTCACATTTTGATTTTTACATTAAGTACGTCCCAGGCTCCAAGAACCTAATGACAGATACGCTCTCCCACAAACCAGAATATTCTCTTGTTCAACAGATTCCAGAACCAACAACAATCATGCAACCTTCCAATTTCCAGCTTCACCAATCACCACCAGCCACTGAGAGGTGGGGAGCTGCCCAACTGCACCAGGACTTAATCACCAAGTTAAAGGAACAGCACAATGAGATCACTTCTCACGGGCCAGGATAGATGACCTCAAGGAGACCCCAGAAGTTACAGTAATGATAGAGGGAGGTGCCCTGAAACACAGAGGCAGAAAGTAGCCCCCCCATGTAGGGAAGAGGTACTGCAGCGTTGCCATGATAATCAAATGGCAGGGCATGGTGGCATATTGAAAACCCTGCACAGAACCTTAAGAGACTTTTGGTGGCCTAGGATAGCTGCAGACATCAGTGATTATGTGGCTTCTTGCCACACGTGCAGGAGGGCCAAACCACTCCATCAGAAGTCTGCAGGACTTTTGCAACACTACCTATGCCTCCCCACCCTTGGCATATGGTCTCTCTGGATTTCACTACTGATTTACCCTCTGTCCAAGGCTTCTGTCAAGGTTCCGATAGATGAGACCAGATAAATCAGAACTCCGAGGCTAGAGGCTTCCTCAAAGAACATGTTTATTGGTTACAAAGTATCGGCATGATCAAAAGTGAAACCAAGTCTGAAATTCCTTCCAAAGAATTACACTATTACAAAGTTAAACTTCCCACCCCAATGCTATGCAATCAATTATGTGTCCCAATAGAATAGGTTGGCGGGCTTTCTAATAGTACACCCAACCCCCTCATCCGACTGTTTGAAATGACCTTGGTTCCCACGGGACAGAGAATTGTTTAGACTATCAGAAAACCTCCACTTCCCCCCTCCCATTCCTGTGGCAACCTAGAACGAGCAAGATGGCTTCAGCCAGGTTCGTTGTAGAGTTGACAGCTTCACTACCATACTAGTGCAGGTAGATCTTTTCACCAAGATGGCCCATTTCATACCCTGTAAGGGATTGCTCAATGCCAAAGACACAGCCCAACTTTTTCTAGACCACGTCTTTCACTACCATGGCAGGATCTCAGCCCTCGTGTCAGACAGAGGGGTGCCATTCCAATCAAATTTTGGAAAGCACTTTTTCAGTTAATAAATGTCAAGGTCAACCTCTCCTCAGCCCATCACCCATCCACGAATGGAGAAGTTGAGAAGACAAACCAGCTCCTCCAACAGTATTTGAGGTGGCCATCGTTACCGCCACTTGCAGAATTTTCTTACAACAATTCGCTGCACTGAATGACACCATTTCAAGCCATGTATGGCACACACCCTAAAGTGTTGCCAGACCATCCTGCATTGGAATCCATGGTTCCAGGGGTGGTTGACTTCTTACAAGAGCAACTTGCAGCCCAAGAGCTGTTAAAACAGCAACTTGACCAAGTGAAACAGGCTTACAAGAATGCAGCAGATGCACATTGGCAGGAGGGCCCACCCATAGCAGTAGGAGACAAAGTTTGGCTCTCTACTAGCTTGTTAGCCACTTCAAGACCTTCCAAGAAGCTAGATGCTAAGTTTGTGGGCCCGTTCAAAGTTCTCTGATAAATCAACCCTGTGGCCTTCCACCTACAATTGCCCCCTTCAATGAAGGTGCATCCAGTCTTTCGCCAAGCATTACTTGCCAAAAATGCCTCCCCAAGCATAATAAGATCCCAGTGAAACCTTCCAACACCAGTCATAGTAGAGGTGAGAACCAGAATACGAGGTTGAAGAAATTTTAGACTCTTGGAAAAGAGGCAAAGGCATCCAGTACTTGATTCATTGGAAGGGCTAACCGGTTTCTGATCAGTGCTGGGAGAATGCACAGTATGTTAATCCCCCCGATTTGTTTCATCAGTTCCACCAGCACTTCCCTGAGAAGCCAAGGCTGACCAAGCTACCAGCACCCTGCCCAGTTTTGCCTAAGGAACCTGTCGAGGAAGAGGTTAACCAGACCCTCTGCATTCCTCCATGGGGAGGAGGGAGACTGGCCTATGATGGGCCTTCCACTCCAGGAAATGGGAGGGGAGGGATCCTCTAACGATGTTTACAGCAACCACCACCTGACTCACCAGCTCCTGCAGAGGACTGGGAGGAGGATTCTTTTGAGACAGCCTCCCTTCCTCCCTTGCCAAGTTCCCATGATAACTCAGACTTTGAAGACACAATGCTGGAAGGGGAAAGCAGAACAGAAGAACCCATGGAAGAGGAGGGGGGGCAAGATGGAGGGGTGGGTGAGGTAGGAGATGACCAGGCTGAGCCTGAGGGAGGAGTCAAATGCATCATAAGTCATGAGTCCCTGCACGCCTGCAAGAGATCTAAGTCCAGCCCACCTTGAATGCATCTCTTATCTCCTACTCATTTCCCTTAACAGCCAGTTGGTCAGATTCTTGTAGAGCAGGCATGTCTTTATACTCATTTGAACTGCCTGAATCTCCTGATTTCCTTAGCGCTTGACAGAAGGTCGCAAATGGCAATCACACAACCCTGGGACAGTGCAATCATCATAAAGACATGCCAGTTCCCAAGCACCCTAATTTTGATCATGGGGATGCTGTGATGGTTGTAAGTTCAAGAACTGGCTGTAAGTCACCTTTTTCAGTGCTGTTGTAATTTTGAACAGTCACTAAATAAATGGTTGTAAGTTGTGGACTACCTGTAGTGTTTTAAAAACCCCTTACATGGAACAATTTAAAAGCTCCTCTTTCTTACAAACATTTGAAATAAACCAGCCCTTCATAAATTTCCCTTTTAGTCCAGGGACTGAGGTATAAAAGCAGTTGGCTGATTCAGGCCTCCATCTGTGTTGGTTAACAAGATGACTTCCCCTAAGTTCCCCTAGCTTCCAAAAACAGGTGTGGAGTAGTGCTCATGAAGTCTGCTTTAAGGTTAAAGCATCATACACCTCTTTGTGTATTAGTGGTGTTAATGGAAATCAACTTGCCTCATATAATTAGATCTTAATTATTGACTGATACTTCATGTGCATTGTGGGGGAGAAGCATACCACCCTAACCAACACAATATAATGGCCTGTTTCATTATTAGAAATGTGGGGAAGGAGTTAATAAGCTCTTCCTTCTTTGAGATAGAGAAAATAACACCTCTTCCTTGCTTACATTCACAAAAGCTCTGCTGTTCTACTTTGCTTATTACTGCTAAGTGTAACTGACCCAGTTTGAGTTAAAGGAGAGCTGCTTCTCAAGGTGGTTTAAGCAAAGTATTCATCTGTTATTTAAGAACTGATTTTACAAATGCAGTAGATTTGCAAAATAGCAGGGTAGGATTGCATTTGAGTTGTAACTTGGCCCCTGAACTTATTTTTAATTCCAGGGAATATTTACATCAGCATTCCTATGTTGTCTCATTGGGCTCCAAGCTTATCACCTTATGATTACTGGCTTGGCTTTCACTAGACTAGAGATTCCTGGGAAGTGATTCCTAAGGAAGGATGCCTGGAAAGAGGGAATGATTGTTTACCAGTCAACATCACACCTTTTGTGTGTAGAAAAGAAAGGAGAAATCAGATATCCCTACAAGTTGCTTTTCCCCCCAGTATTTCAAGTTTAGCTTTTTTGTTTCTACTTTTTCTTAGTAAAGAATGAACTGGGATAATTGCATGTATATACTAAATTCATTGTAAACACACTTAAAATACTTTTCTTTCACAAAAATTAAACTTGCACATAGCACCATTTTTTTTGCAATGTATCACATTACATTTGCATCCCTTCCAGTTGAAAAATATATAGAGCCATTTATTGAATTGAATCGAATCAATGAATCCTGTTTTATTCCCAGAGTACCATTTAGTCCCATTTTATGACTTTTCTTGCCACAATTGTTAAGTGAATCACTGCAGTTATTAAGTTAGTAACACAAGTGTTAAGTGAATCTGGTTTCCCCATTGACTTTGCTTGTCAGAAGGTTGCAAAATGTGATCACATGACCCTGGGACATCATAATCATCATAAATGTGAGTCAGTTGTCAAGCATCTGAATGTAAATCACGTGACCATGGGGATGCTGCAATGGTCATAAGTGTGAAAAATGGTCATAAGTCACTTTTGTCAATGCTGTTGTAACTTCAAATGGTCACTAAGTGAACTGTTGTAAGTCGAGGACTACCTGTATTGAGACAGAACAAGAATGTGCCTTTATTTAAATATTCATTCAGCCTGTATACCACCTTAATCTGCAAGGATTTCCAGTGGTTAACAACAAATTACATAGCGAGATTTCCGGTCTTGCGCAGTAGTGCAGAAGCCGAGGGATTTCGGGGCTCCGTGCCCTTCGGCTGATTTTCTTCCTGTTAGGGGACCCTAAATGGGCCAGAAGTCGCCCCGAAGAGGCGGCAAAGAAGGAAGGAAGTCCCATGGACCACGGAGAGACGGCGGTCGACCCGATTGGTCCAGGAGAAGCCTTCCAGAAACCAACAGGAGAAAGGCTAGCCTAACTTCAGAGTCTAGCCCAAGCTACAAGCAACCGAAGTCAAAAAGTACTACTTTAAGTTGATTGTAAACAGCGTGTTTGAATCTGACTAAGAACATCGATTTTCTCTATCATACTTATCAACTTTCCTGAAGAAAAAAAAAATCCCAAGAAGCAAAAAACCTCTGAAAGTGAAGGAGGGGGATCTTTGCCCCACCCTTTTACTAACAGAAGCGGCGAATTAAACCTTTTATGGAGGACCAAAACGTATTGAAATGAAATGAAATAAATATAAACCTAAATTTGGATAAGTTTGAAATTGCTGAATGGTTAAGATTCTCATTTTAAAGGCAACTGTTTATTTTGAAAATTGAAAAATAAACCGGTGCTGACATCTAGTGGTGGATGAAGACTATGACAGCTATGGCTTTCATACAGGACTTGGCAAAATCTGGAAAAAACTAATCTGTGCTTGTGACCTTCAAAGCTCTAACAATAGAGAACAGCTGTGACAAAAAAGCAAACAATCTGGGCTGCAGACAAAGAGAGACTTATAAACTTCAGAAAAAAAAACTTTCTGGATTACAAGTATCTACTTAACTGTGACTCCAAAGCTATTTGCAGAGAAAAGAAAACTTTGATTCTTGGCCATTATGGAAAATCAGAGACCTGTAGAAAGAACTTATCAAGAAAAAATAAATACCTTTCAAGAGGAGACATATGATATGCTGCAACTAATTCAAACAACAATGATTTCAAACCACAAAGAAATCCAAAATAACTTTGAAAATATAAACCAATTCATCTCCAATTTAACTTTACAACAACAAAAATCCCAGAAAACAACAATAGAGAAGGAGCATATAAAACAGATAACTGAACACAAATTCGAGGATAGAGACTTAAAGATGGAACCTAACAAAACAAAGAAGTATGATTTAATGCAAGTGGAAAAAAATTCACAAGAAATATTGGATTTGGAAAACAAAACTTATACTTTAACACCACAAAACAAATTTGAGGATAAGAAAAAAGATTGGATGAAATGGAGTGCAGAGATGTCAGGAACACCACTAGAACTGGAGAGACAAAAAATTATAAGAGAAACAGAGAGAAAAAGAAAGAAAAAGATTTCCAACAAACATGAAAGGGCAAATGCCTCTTACAAAGATATTGTACTTGACTTACCTTTTATATCTACAGTAACATTTACAAGAATATGGAAAGATTCTTTGATTCAGCAGAACATATTGATTAAGAAAGATACTGGGCAAAAGAAAAAGGCTAAAGTGAAAATTAAGAAAATAGACGATGGGACCTATCAGAGAGAATAT
>JALGBA010000164.1:1800000-1921633 GCA_023970755.1 Azemiops feae | reverse complement strand
AATTCTGCATTCAATTGGGTGTATCTTTCTCTTTCTCCCTTGCCTTTCGCTTCCCTTCTTTCCTCAGCTATTTGCAAAGCTTCCTCAGACAGCCATTTTGCTTTCTTGCATTTCTTTTTCTTTGGGATGGTTTTAGTTGCTGCCTCTTGTACAATGTTACGAACCTCCATCCATAGTTCTTCAGGCACTCTGTCTATCAGATCTAATTCCTTAAATCTATTTGTCACCTCTACTGTATATTCATCAGGGATATGATTTAGTTCATATTTGAGTGGCCTAGTGTTTTTCCCTACTTTCTTCAATTTAAGCCTAAATTTTGCAACGAGAAGCTCATGATCTGAGCCACAGTCAGCTCCTGGTCTTGTTTTTACTGACTGTATAGAGCTTCTCCATCTTTGGCTGCAGAGCACATAGTCAATCTGGTTTCTGTGTTGACCGTCTGGTGATGTCCATGTGTAGAGACGTCTCTTGGGTTGTTGGAAAAGAGTGTTTGCTATGACCATCGTATTCTCTTGACAAAATTCTATCAGCCTGTGCCCTGCTTCATTTTGTACTCCAAGGCCAAACTTGCCTGTTATCCGTTTATCTTTTGGCTTCCTACTTTAGCATTCCAATCCCCCAATGATGATAAGGACATCATTTTTTTGGTGTTGATTCTATAAGGTGCTGTAGGGCTTAATAGAACCGGTCAATTTCATCTCTTCAGCACCAGTGGTTGGGGCATAGACTGGATTACTGTGATATTGAATGGCTTGCCTTGGATTCGCACTGAGATCATTCTGTCATTTTGGGGATTGTATCCCAGTATTACTTTTCCTACTCTTTTATTGACTATGAAGGCTACTCCATTTCTTCTGAGGGATTCTTGCCCGCAGTAGTATACCTGATGGTCCTCTGAATTAAATTCACCCATTCCTGTCCATTTTAGTTCGCTGATTCCTAAGATGTCGATGTTCAGTCTTGTCATCTCTTGTTTGACCACATCCAGTTTGCCTTGATTCATGGATCTTACGTTCCAGGTTCCTATGGAGAAAAAATCTTTACAGCATCGGACTTTCCTTTCACCACCAGATGCATCCACAGCTGAGCGTCCTTTCGGCTTTGGCCCAGTTGCTTCACTCTTTCTAGCGCTACTAGTACTAGCCCTCTGCTCTTCCCCAGTAGCATATTGGACACCTTCCGACCTGAGGGGCTCATCTTCCAGCGTCATATCTTTTTGCCTTTTAGTACTGTCCATGGGGTTTTCATGGCAAAGATACTGGAGTGGGTTGCCATTTCCTTCTCCAGTGGATCACATTTTGTCAGAACTCTCTGCTATGACCTGTCCGTCTTGGGTGGCCCTGCACGGCATAGCTCATAACTTCATTGAGTTACGCAAGCCCCTTCGCCACGACAAGGCAGTAATCCATGAAGGAGGGGAATAGGATCACGCAAACGGTGGGCCAGCACACTTGCATGTGCAGCTCCACTCACGCAAGAGAGAAGAGAAGCCTTTAGAATGCTACTTGTGTGAATGGAGCTGTGCACATGCATGTGTGCACCGACCTGCCTCTCACATGGCCTGGTCCCGAATAGGGGGATGCAGCCTGGGAATTGGGGATCCCTGAATCAGACCATAAGAATAGCCTTGTACACAACTGTAGCAAACATTTCAAGGTAAAAGGGCTTAATTCCAGGAATGGGAGCCTGGCTGCAAAGTATTAACAATTAGCACTGGAAATTCAAAGTTTTTTAGACAGGGGCTATGGCAAAAATAACAGCTTTATACAATTCTTAATCCTAATTATCTAATGTATAGGGCACATATTACCCCCATTCTCTCTGTTCGTATTGCACTTTCAAACATGCTTATGAATTGATCCAATCATAAGGTTAACCTTAATGATTGCATTCAATATTATATCCTGTTGGATATATCCTAAATTCATATAAATGTTATATCCTGGTATCTATAGCTCATTACCATAACAAATCAGATTTTAAACACTGCATGAATATATAGGAAGCAATTGTAATTCCGTTCATCCTTTCCTTTGGAGCAAGACAGAAAACACTGAGCCTGATAGAAAATTCTGATTGATTTTGTAAACTTTGGAATAGGCAAAACTGCACAACTGGATTCTTTACAATAACAGAAAATCAATGTTAATTCCCCAAAGACAAAATCATCAGTGTAGAAAGCTATTAAGTACACCAGTTGCTCTAAGGACTTAAACTTGGTATTGAAGCACTGCTGGACTAATTAATTATGTAATGGTTATAGTTCATGTCTGTAATAGACCATAATTCTAGAATCAGTTCTATTGGCATCAACTACAACATTTGTGATTTAGATAAATCCTACCAGATTGGTGCTAAAACTGTAGACAATTAAGAAATTTCTATAAAAGTTAACACTAACATTGCCATAATAAGGTATAGTATATTTCTTTATTTTGGTCAGGCTTCTTTTACAATGTGAAGCCAGGTCCTATGACAATGAAATTGCAATAGTTTCTGGATGAACATAATTGAAATAGTAAGAAACAGTAGAGAAGCACAATTAATCTGAATAGCATAAACCATTGATTAGAATACTAGGTATACTCAGGTATGGTAGATATATAAAATAAAGACAGTGAATAATGAGGTAGAGATCATTATAGATAACACAAGATATTTCAGAAAGCATTATAGAGCCAAATGAATGGATAAACAAAAAATGTCATTTGATGATGAAAAATCAGATAGAATGGATTGTATACGATGGTAAAGGATACTTAATTATCCTGCTGAAAATCTTGGTTTAAGTTTTTTTGTGTGCTTTTTAAAATAGTATTGTAGTTATATATATATATATATATATATATATATATATATATATATATATATATATATATATATATATATATATATATATATATATATATATATATATATGTAGGTCTTTGGTAATTCGGGTTTTCTCCCACGTAAAATTGGAAGTGTCTTGGCGACGTTTCGACGAAGTCTCATTCGTCATCTTCAGGCTGGTGTCTCTTCGGCCTCGTGCTTCTAGGAGCAATGTGTGATCGCAGCTGTTTCTTCCTTTTAACTGCCAGTGGGGGTATGAACTGATTGGGTGGGAGCTTGGCTGTGTCCTGATTGGGTGGAGGTGTGTTCTGATTGGTTAGGGGCTTGGCTGGGCTCTGATTGGCTGGGGGGTTGGCTGCGCTCTGATTGGATGGGGGTGTGTTCTGTTTGGGTGGGGGCTTTGTTGTGCTCAGATTAGTCTGAGTTGCAGCGGGATTTGAGATGGAGAGTTGCATTGCTGTTGTTTGGCTTCGCATTCATGGTCGTGCCATATCATCAAGGTGGGTGTCAGTTTGCTTCATGTATGGATTGGAGGGGTTTGAAATGGCTAATGATGCAGCTGTGGTCTGGTTTCTGGTTTGTGGTCGTGCCTCATCATCTGTGTGGGTTTGGGTTTGCTTTTTGCATGGATGTGTGGTGGTGACACCCTGTGTGGTTTTCGTGAGTGTGGGTCTAGTGTCATTCTTTGTGTTAGGGAATCGTTTGTCAATAAGGGTGGGTTTCCAAATGGCTGGTAGGCGGGAAGTATCATCTCGTTTATTCATGCTGTGTGGGCGTTTTTCTATCTCGATGGCTTCTCTGATTATTCTGTTGTTAAAGTGTTCAGTTTTGGCGATAGTTCTGGTATTTTTAAAGTCAATTTTATGTCCTGTGGCTTTAAGGTGTTGGACCAGGGAAGAAGTTGGTTCCTCTTTTCTGACTGAGTTCTTGTGTTCTTCAATGCGTGCACTTATTCTTCTGTTGGTTTGTCCAATGTATATGGTGGGGCAGGCGGTGCATGGGATTTCATATACTCCTTGATTTTCTAACTCAATTTTGTCTTTAGGGTTTCTTAGGATAGTGGATATTTTTCAGTTTGTGCAGAATGCTGTCTTGATGTTGTGTTTGTGGAGGATCTTGCTGATTCTGTCTGTGGTGCCTTTTATGTATGGGAGGAGGGCTTTGCCGTTTTCTTGTTCTCTGTCTTGGATTTTAGTGGGGGTTTCTTTTTGGATTAGGTTGGTAATCTTATTTCTTTGGAATCCGTTGGATGTTAGTACGTTAGTGAGAGTGCGTAGTTCGGTTTTTAGGTGTTGTTCGTCAACTAAGCGTTTTGTTCTCGAGATGAGTGTCTTGGCTACGGAGTTGATCTGTGCTGGGTGGTGGTGTGAGAGTGCGTGCAGATAGCGGTTTGTGTGTGTTTTCTTCTGGTAGATGGTGTGTCCTAGGGAGCCATTGGATTTCTTATAGACTAAGACATCCAGGAAGGGAAGTTGGTTGTTAGCTTCTGTTTCCATGGTGAACTGTATTTTGGGGTGTAGGCTGTTGAGGGGTGTGAGGAAGTTGTTCAGTTTTTCTTTCCTATGTGGCCAGATTATGAAGGTGTCGTCTACGTATCTGAGCCAGAGTTTGGGTTTGTGATCAGATTTTTCTAGAGCTTGGGTTTCAAAGTGTTCCATGTAGAGGTTTGCAATGACAGGTGAGAGGGGTGATCCCATGGGTGCTCCTTCTATTTGTTTGTATTTTTGTCCATTGTAGATGAAGTATGTGTTGGATAGGCAATGGTTGGTCAGATCTAGGATGTGCTTGGGGGGGTTATATTTGTTTTGGATAGCTGTCAAGGCTTCTTTGATTGGCACTTGGGTGAAGAGGGAAATGACATCAAAGCTCACGAGTAGGTCGCTGGGCTGTAAGTTTTGTTTCTTTATGATCTCTATGAATTGGAATGAGATTTTTACATGTGAGGTGATGGTTTCTGCATAGGGCTGTAGTTGTTTGGCGAGAAATTTGGCTAGGTTTTGTAGAGGTGAGCCTATGGAGCTGACTATGGGTCTAAGTGGGGTTCCATCTTTGTGTATCTTGGGGAGACCATAGAGCTTAGGGCATCTGGATGACTTTTCTCTGGGAATGATTCTTTGCTGGATCTCTTCGCTGATGGGGGAGGCTTTTATTTTGGATCTAGTGGTTTTTTCCAGGTAGGTGGTGGGATCTGTGTTTAGGGGTTTGTATGTGGAGTCTTGGAGTAGGTTGGTTAATTTGGTTTGGTAGTCAGATGTGTTCATAACCACCGTGGCGTTGCCCTTGTCTGCTGGTAGGATTATTATGCTGGTGTCTTCTTTCAGGTTAAGTAGTGCTGTCTGTTCCTCTTTGTGTAAGTTGCTTTTGGGTGGCTTGCTGGTGCAGAGGATGTTGGAGATTTCGAGTCTGATTCTGTTAGCATCGTCAGGGTTGATTTTGGTCAGGCTGGTTTCAACTCCGCATATAATGGTTTCCATGGGGATGTGTTTGGGAGCGACTGCAAAGTTGAATCCTTTGGAAAGGACATTGGTTTCGGCTTTGGTGAGGATCCTATCTGAGATGTTATGCACTGTTTGTTTCATGTGTGGCTGTGAGGGAGGAGGGGTTTGTTTCTGGTGTTCTTGTAGTCTTCGGAATTTGTTGGGGTGTGTGTCTGTCTTGAGGGTGGTCTGTGTTTCGGCTCTCCAGACGGCGAGTTGTTTGGATTTGTCCCAAAGTGCGGGGTGGATCTTGTTGCTGAGTTTGAGGTGAAGTGTGAGGAGATCTTTGTTGATTCGGTCTAGGAGGAATCTTTTTGTGTGAAGTTCATTTCTGATTAGGGCCAATTCTGTTCTTTTCAGGATGCGTTTGGTGGCTGCAGAGTTGGAGTGGAATTTCAATTGGAAGCATGTGGGGATTAAATTTTGATCTCGGCAGTTGTGTAAGAATGCGAGGTCACATAAAATGGAAGCTCTTTGGACTTCGAGTTTTTCATAGGTCCTGGTCAGATGGTAGATTTCCTCCCCGTAGAGGTACGATATTTGTTTTCTGAGGTTTTCACGGGTGCATGTAGGTCTTTGGTAATTCAGGTTTTCTCCCGCGTAAAATTGGAAGTGTCTTGGCGACGTTTCGACGAAGTCTCATTCGTCATCTTCAGGCTGGTGTCTCTTCGGCCTCGTGCTTCTAGGAGCAATGTGTGATCGCAGCTGTTTCTTCCTTTTAACTGCCAGTGGGGGTATGAACTGATTGGGTGGGAGCTTGGCTGTGTCCTGATTGGGTGGAGGTGTGTTCTGATTGGTTAGTGGCTTGGCTGGGCTCTGATTGGATGGGGGGTTGGCTGTGCTCTGATTGGATGGGGGTGTGTTCTGTTTGGGTGGGGGCTTTGTTGTGCTCGGATTAGTCTGAGTTGCAGCGGGATTTGAGATGGAGAGCTGCATTGCTGTTGTTTGGCTTCGCGTTCGTGGTCGTGCCATATCATCAAGGTGGGTGTCAGTTTGCTTCATGTATGGATTGGAGGGGTTTGAAATGGCTAATGATGCAGCTGTGGTCTGGTTTCTGGTTTGTGGTCGTGCCTCATCATCGGTGTGGATTTGGGTTTGCTTTTTGCGTGGATGTGTGGTGGTGACATCCTGTGTGGTTTTCGTGAGTGTGGGTTTAGTGTCATTCTTTGTGTTAGGGACTCGTTTGTCAATAAGGGTGGGTTTCCAAATCTCAAATCCCAACTGCATTGTGCTGAGGTGCACACCCTGCATGCTGTTTAGTTGATCGGACTTACTTTTCTGTGCTTTGCTGTTTGAGGGTCCCCTAGCCAGAATGTTAAAATTTGCTGATGTATAAAAGGAATGCCTATGAAACCATCCCCAAATGACATACACAAACATTCCCTCATATGCAGTGCTGGAGAAGTCTTCTGGAACCTTGATCCTGCCTTCACCATGCCCATGTGCTCTTCTATAGATTGCCTTCTGCTCTTTAAACTCTTTATCCCTTTACCTCTCTTCTTCTGGATCTTTGCAACTCCATCTATCCTAAAGTTCTCCCTCTTTTATACATTCATTTTGCAATTCAATCCTCAGTCATTCTTTCTATATGCTAAATTACCTCTATATTATCTTATATATATATTCACATTTGCATCTACTGTATGTACGTTTTTCCTTCATTTGTTCTTGAGTGTTTTTCCATGTTTTACTACTGGCACTATTTTTCACTATTGCACAATTTAAGCAACTATTTCATCTTCATTCATACTCAACTCTCAGTCCTATACAATGGAGTGACAAGGGGCAGGCTTAAACACAGCCTTTTTATTTTTGTTTGGTTCCTTGCCACAGAATACATACTATGTCTTATTTTTCTTCTAGCATTGCACAAATTAATTTTTTTATGTATTTTCCATTTTTAGTATACAAAATATAATCCATTTGTTCCAGTTCTTTGCTACGGTACTTATGCATAACTTTAAAAAGTAATTCACATCCATATTAATTATAATGTCTCTAATGTCCATTCTCTCCCCCTGTCTCCAGATAGATGATAGATAGATAGATAGATAGATAGATAGATAGATAGATAGAGAGAGAGAGAGAGAGAGAGAGAGAGAGAGATATGATAGAGAGAGAGATGATAGAAAGATAGATGATAGAGAGATATGATAAATTCTTTATATATTTATCTATAAATATTGTATATTAAATAATAAAGGATTCATCACATACCCTTACCTTATACATTCTCAGTATTGAACTATTTCTTAAGCATTCAGTTTCATTCATTATATTGCTCTTGCTATATTCAGCAACCAATCTTAAACATTCATGCAAAACAGTCCATGATTCAAGCCTTTATTCTTTTTCAAGGACCTACTGAAAATCACTCCAAATGTTTCAATGCCACAGCTTCCATCACCTGGCTTGTGATTTCCTGCTGCCTGGATGATAACTGTAGAAACACATCAGAAGCTATACACTATTAATTTATAATAAAACCAACTGAACATTATTATTTCCAAATAAGTATCCACAATAATGGATCATAAGGCATGTTCAGTCAGAATGTATTTAATCTAAATAATTTCCTCTATGTGTATGTGTTGATGTAAATGAAGCACCGTATGACAAGAAATATACTTTTGCACTAGTGCAAATGATATGCTTCAAAAAATGCATATTAAGAAAATGTTCTAACAGGACATTTGATTATTATTCTAATTTCTGCAAGTCAGATTTATTAGAAAATCATGCTACTTATCTGAACTGCCATAACAGCAGTAGCATCCCTAGGGCTTTTTTGTATCAAGGTTAATTTACAGTGATTAGCATAAGCAGTACAGATGTTGCTATGGGGATAGAAAAGTAAAACCTACAATGATGGGCATTATATGGTTGCAATGGTTCTAGTACAAATAGATAATTTGTTTAAATGTCATGTGGAACATATTATATGCACTAATCAGTGTTTTTTAATCCCATTGCATATTTGTATAATCAATTATTTCATTCCTTGTTATTAAAAATAACACGAGCACTGCAGAATTTCTATTTTCTAATGATATCTCTGTGATTTCAATCTTTATTGCCATTGAAACTGAGTCCACCATGCTGGTGGTCATATTCTTCTTCTCTTCCCTTCTACCTTTCCCAGAATTAAAGCCTTCTCTAAAGACCTTAGTCTTTGCATAATGTGTCTGAATTATAATTTGAGCCTGATCATTTATTCCTCAAGTGGGAACTCTGGATTGGTTTGTTTGATGATCCATCTGTTTGTATTCTTGGCTCTCCATGGTATTCTCAGGAATCTTCTCCAACACCAAAGTTCAAAAGAATTAACATACTTCCTTTCTGTCTCTTAATGACCAACCTTCACTTCTATAGTGTCATAGGGATACCATTTATTGCATGACACTGAACTTTGCTAGTATAGAGCTATCATAGCATTTGAATATATTTTTCAAGGCCTTCTTGACTAATCTACCAAGTGTTAGTCTACATCATATTTCTTGGTTGGTTTTTAGTTTATTAAACCAATTTGTATAGTCACCCATCTCACAGACAATGCTGGATGTGTGACTGGGTGGCATACAATAGAAGCTTGTCCCTGCTTGTTCCTTTACTATTGATGAAAAGGTAAGGATTTCTCTTGCCAGTCGTGTCTGACTGTACTTATCTCTGATTCACTGCTGAAGAGTTGAGTCTAAAAGATATGGGGACTGAAATATATAGCTCAAATATATTTGTAATGGTGAACCCTTAGAAATAAATTGCTCAGAAGATGAGTTGGAATGCTATTCCAACATTTCACAAAAATCAGAGAGTACAGCTTCATAATGTTCATAGTGTTTTGAAGAGAAAGAATGAAAACACCTTACCTAGAATTAACGCAACTCTAAAGAGCCATTAAAGATAGATTAACTTGTTGATGCATTAATACTGTATTTGATCTTAGCCAAAAGATCAAGAAATGCCTGAGAAATTTTCAAGTTATAAATATGATACTGAGTTATACTCTGAAAAAGGAGTGTCAAGATAAAATGATGATAGGCATTTTTGTCAAATTTTGGAAGGTGTTTGTAATCTAAAAATGTAAAATGGGAAATATATTTATTGTATGGTGTAGATTTAATAATAAGTTTAAGGAATGAATTATTGTTTTATAGATGTTATATGGATATTATAATTTTCTCTTTATTAGATTATTTTTCTTTTATGTTACTGTATGAGGTAAATGTAATATATGTATTGATTTACTGTACAATCACCAATATATGTTTTGTTGTTTGTTATGATTTTGAATAAAAGTATATAATAATAACAACTTTGTGATACCTTGAGAATTAGAGAGGTCTCCAGATGCAAAAGATTTGAGGAAGATTTTTGACTCTAGAGTCAAAAAAAGTGACAAAAGTCCTGTTACAGTATATTGAGAATTTTCATGGGGAAGCTGACCTTTCACTTTCTTTTCCTAATGACAGTAATTATAAAATTCCATGAGAGAACAGCTGTTTGATATCCATCAACTTGATAGTAGCTGTTTCTAACTGTTAAGAATTTTTAGCAGTTACGCACAATAGGCTTAACAGCAATGGGGAATTGTCCCTAAGATGTACTGCACTTCAGAGACTAGAGAATTGCTTGTTAAGTGTACTACATAATTTAATTAGCTGTGATTTGTACTATGTGTGTGTATTAACCAGCAGGATATGCCTTCACTTTGTCCTGTTTGCAATGCCAATGACTGAAATATGTATGATAGATGACATATAAGGCAGTAGAAATACTATTAGCTATCACTACTAGATGAACTAAAACTATTAAATAATAATAATTAAGAAACCTTTTTAAGATAAGGCCTAAGGTAAAATTATGCTTCCAGTTTTCATGTATTTTATAATTCCTGAATATAGGATGTATGTCTGCCTGAACATATGCCACAGGAACCTTGGGGGGGGAGTGATCATGCAATATTGGAATTCAACATTATGCAAGCACAAGCAATAGAACATAGTCAAACTAGAGTCTTGGATTTTAAGAGAGCTAATTTCAATAAACTTAGAGAGAGCTTGGGAAGGATTCCATGGATTAGAATCCTCAAGGGGAAAACAACTCAAGAAGATTGGGAAAATTTTGAAAAGTGAGATTATAAAAGCCCAGTCTAGCACAATACCAACAAAGAAAAATAACAGCTCTCAAAAGAAACCAGCATGGCTGCATAAAAAACTCTGATAAATTGAAATACAAAAAGGACAAGTATAAAAAATGGAAAGAGGGGCACATAACTAACACAGAATATCAGCAAATATCCCGAGCCTGCAAAGATGAAGTGAGGAAAGCTAAGGCTCAAAATGAAGTAAGGTTTGCGACAAAAGTCAAAAATAACAAAAAAAGCTTCTTTCAACATATAAAAAACAATAAAAAAGTTAAGGAAATGATTGGTCTATTAGTGAGAGAAAGTGGCAAGAGGGTGACAAGCAACAGGGAGAAAACAGAACTACTTAGTTCGTTTTTTGCATTTGTCTTTACACAAAGGGGAAAAAAACAGTCCAACCTATCAAAAACAGTACTGTAAAAAACAGATTAGAAACACAAGTTAAGATAGGCAAGAAAATGGTAAGTGAGCACCTGTCCACCCTAGATGAGTTCAAATCACCAGGACCAAATGGAGTATACCCCAAGGTTCTGAAGGAACTGGTAGATGTGATGTGATCTCAGAACCACTGAACTATATCTTTCAAAGATCCTGGAGCACTAGGGAACTACTAGAGGACTGGAAAAGAACCGATGTAGTTCCCATCTTCAAAAAAAGGGGGGGGGGCTGGATCCAGGAAACTACAGACCTATCAGCCTGACCGTAATACCTGGGAAGATCCTGGAACAGATAATCAAGCAACGACTCAGCAAACACCTAGAGGCAAACAAAGTCATTACCAAAAGCCAACATGGGTTTGTCAAAAACAGATCATGCCAGACAAATCTTATTGCATTCTTTGACCAGGTGACAAAATTAGTGGACCAGAAGAATGCTGTGGATATGATTTACTTGGACTTCAGTAAGGCATTTGATAAAGTAGACCACAACCTACTACTTGATAAGATAGAAAAATGTGGGTTAGACAGCATCATCACCAGATGGATTCGTAACTGGCTGACCGGTTGTAGTCAGCATGTGGTCCTCAATGGAACTCCATCTACATGGAGGGAAGTGTGTAGTGGGGTGCCCCAGGGCTCTGTTCCTGGCCCAGTGCTCTTCAACATCTTCACCAATAATTTGGATGAGGGGATAGATGGGGAACTCATCAGATTTGCAGATGAAACCAAGCTGGCAGGAATAACCAACACTCCAGATGATAGGCTTAAGATACAGAAGGATCTTGTCAGACTTGAACACTGGGCGCTATCTAACAAAATGAAATTCAATGGAGAAAAAAGTAAAGTTCTACATTTAGGCAAGAAAAACCAAATGTGGTACCTTGCTCAACAGTAGTAACTGTGAGAGGGATCTTGGAGTCCTAGTGGACAATCACTTAAATATGAGCCAGCAGTGTGTTGTAGCTGCCAAAAAAGTCAACACAGTGCTAGGCTCCATTAACAGAGGGATAGAATCAAGATCACCTGAAGTGTTAATACCACTTTACAATGCCTTGGTAAGGCCACACTTGGAATACTGCATCCAGTTTTGGTCACCACGATGTAAAAAAGAGGTTGAGACTTTAGAAAGTGTACAGAGAAGAGCAACAAAGATTATTAGGGGACTGGAGGCTAAAACATATAAGGAACAGTTGCTGGAATTGGGTATGTCTAGTTTAATGAAGAGAAGGACTAGGGGTGACATGATAGCAGTGTTCCAATATCTCAGGGGTTGCCACAAAGAAGAGGGAATCCAAACCACCTGAAGGCAGGACAAGAAGCAATGGATGGAAATTAATCAAAGAGAGAAGCAACCTAGAACTAAGGAGAAATTTTCTGACAGTTAGAACAATTAATCAGTGGAACAATCTGCCTCCAGAAGTTGTGAATGCTCCAACACTGGAAGTTTTTAATAAGAGACTGGACAGCCATTTGTCTGAAATGGTATAGGGTTTCCTGCCTGAGCAGGGGGTTGGACTAGATCATGGCTTTTCAACCGGTGGTACGCGTACCACTTGTGGTACATTAATGAGTGGCAGGTGGTACACAGCCCTGCCTAGCCAAGTGTAGTGGAGAAGGGAAAGAGCCAGCACAGACAAAGACTTACAGTGAGAAAGTCCTCTGGAGCTGCAAAGGCCCCAGGCTCACTTCTGGCTCACCCTCCCCCCTGAGAAAGGAGGAGAGGCTATAAAAGGAGGCAGTTTGGAAGGGAGAGGGAGAGAGAGAAAAAGCAGCAGCCTTGGGAGGAGGCAGAGTCAGCTCTAGCTGCACCAAAGGGAAAGAAGGAGGAGGAGGAGGGTGGGGGGAGAGGAGATCAAGCAGGCTGGCCATGAGCCAATCTACAACTGCTGTGGCAGCCACCTGTGCTGGCAGCAGCAAACAGGCAAGAAATGCAGTGGGGGAGGGGTCACCCTCCATGAGGAATGAAAAAAGGCAGCAATGGCTGGAGGTGAGGCACGGAGGAGGGAGGGAGGGAGATGGAGAGTGGAAGGATTCTTATGTGCTTTTGTGACTTTGAAGTTCTGGGATTTGTGCAATGTGGGCTTTGTGTTCTTAAGGAGTGTTTGGCAATTTCTGTTTGGCTGATGTCTCGTGTTAGCTTCTATTGCTCTGCTGTTGTTAGCTGTAAGTTTTGTTGCAAGGGATTTTGAAGTATTTTTCTCCTGAATGGATTTTGCCTATAGCATTCCTTTACTTATGAATGGAGCCATTTGGGGAGGCTGCCTTAACCGGCAGCCAATACTTACTACATTTTTTTTCTTCCTTAAGTGCCGGCTGCACTCCTTAACTTTCTTTTCTAGCCAGTAGCTAATTCATAAAGGGGAATGTGCCTTTTTAAGCTAGTTCACTCAGCAGCTTGTCTTTTCTGTCTCTGGAGGCCTTTCCTTGTTTGATCAATATATGGAAGAGGGAAAATATGGGGGGGGTTCAAATTCTTCCTTCATAAGGAGATGGGAATGAGAAAAAGGGAGGCAGGGAAGGGAGGGAGGGAAGGAAGTCCCGCCTTAGCACTTGGCCACCAGCAGCTCTGCCATTGACTTTGCTTATCAAAAGGTTGCAGAAGGGGATCACATGACCCTGGGACACTGTGACCATCATAAATATGAATCAGTTGCCAAGCATCCAAATATAAATCACATGACCCTGGGCATGCTGCAATGGTCATAAGTGTGAAAAATGGTCATAAGTCATTTCAATGCAATTCCAACTTTCAACATGTTTTTTTTTGGTCATCAAGTTTTTGACACCTTGCTAGGTGGTACTCGAATATTGCCATATCCTAAAAATGGTACAATCGGTAAAAAGGTTGAAAAGCCCTGGACTAGATGACCTCCAAGGTCCCTTCCAACTTTATTATTGTTATTGTTTCTCTCCCTAGACCAGTATTGTCCTGAAATATTATCTCAAAGCTGACTACATAGATCCTGTCTTATAATATTATCATAGAACATGAAAGTAAACATGTCACAAATTATAAGACATAAATCTTATATACTTATTTTCTGGGTTTCTGAAACATGAACTTAAATTAGAAACTTTCTATAATACTACCTTAATGTAGTTGGTGGTTACTATGGCTACTGAGTTATACTGTAGCCAGAGACACAAACATAATGATCATCAATTTATTAATAAATCACTAACAACTATATCTGAAAAGGTAGCTGGGTACCCTGTTAGCACTGAGAGCTAGTGAAGCTAAAGTGCCTTAGAGTGCCTGACTTCTTATCCCAGGGTTGGGTGATAAAGATACTGGGAGGTTTCCAGTTTCAGGTCATGGGGGGGGCTTCACTTTAGGGATGAGTCTGCTATGGGAAGGGGTGGAGGTCATAGTATCTTGATGGTATCAGCCATGGAGAGATATAGTGGGAGACAAGGAGCAGGCTGCCTTAGGGGATCCCAGAACCATTACAAAATCTGGTCCATGTTCCAGCTTATTGATCTCAACCACATTGTCATATCAGCAGACCTTCAGTGGCCCTGGCCTCCAGCTTCTGCTACTGAATGCCAGATCAGTCTGTAATAAGACGTTTCTCATTCATGATTTAATCATTGATGAGATGCCCAAGTTTGCATGCATTACCAAGACCTGGCTGGACCCAAAATGTGGAGTTGCCATTTCAAAAATATCCCAGTTTTGAGTATGGCATCAGCCAGGACTCCAGGACAGGGGTGTGGATGTGGTGATTGTCATATGGTTTTTAGGAGAGGTGCACCACAGGTTATCAGATGTTCATTAATTTGGCCTCAAGGGATCATCAGTTGGGATTGCTGTTATTGTATCAGTCTCCCTGCTGCATAGCAACTTCCCTGCCTGAACTCCTTGATTCCATTTCTGGGTTGGCAGTGGAGTTTCTCAGACTTATGGTTCTGGGGTATTTCAGTCTACCTTCTATATAAATGGGGTTTGAGGTGGCTTAGGATTCAAGGTCACCAAGACAGCCACGGGCCAATTCTGGGTCATTCAGAGCCTGACACTGAACAGTGGTTGTACTCCAGATCTGGCATTCCTGTCAGAGGCTATTTGATCTGAACTTAGGGGAGTTCTTGGTGTCTCTCTTGTCATAGTCAAATCATGCCCTCATTTCTGTAGGATTCTCCACTTCCATTATTTACTGCAGGGAAATTAGTCTACTCACAGTGACTAGACCTGAGGAAGTGGCAGGTCATTAAGACTCTGAGCTCAGCCATCTACTCTTTATATCCATGCCCCTCCTGACTTGTGAAAGCAGCCTGAATAATGTCTTGAGTGGAGTATGGTTAATTCTTCTTTGCATGAGGATGTTGTTCCTTAACCTCTGAAAAAGGCCTTGGTGAGCATCTTTCTCAAGAAGTCTTCGCAAGAGATTATTATATTGGACAATTTTTGTCCTGTACCTAACTTCCCTATTTGGGGAAGGAGTTGGGAAGGGGGTTATGCAAGAGCTCCTATAATTTGTATATTTTTAAAAAATAATTAACTTCTAATTTTTTAATGTCAACTTTTAATATTTTCTATTTCAGCAGAAAAATGAAGAATGACAGGAACAAGCTGAAGATAGTAAATAGAGAGAAAGAACAAACAAATAGAGTCATGACAAGACGAGCGAGGGGAAGAGAGAGAGAGAGAGAGAGAGAGAGAGAGAGAGAGAGAGAGAGAGAGAGAGAAGCTCTGTAAAAAATAGATTACCTTTACAGGAAATAATCCATTCCAAACAACAGTAAATCTTTAGGCTATTTTTCTAATTTTCTATACATTTATAAGTATCTATTTGCATTTCTTTTCTTTTCAGCAGCAATTTATATTTTATAAGCAAATATGAGGTAACAGACACCCACAAGTAATTATGTTGATGAAAAATAACCTTTAAGTGTTTATCAGGTAAATATGATATATGCTGCATTCATTCTAGGTCTTTTAGCATTTAGCTTCATTACTTCTACCATTTTGAGAAAGGAAGAATTATCCTATGCATTTTTTCTAACCATTCATTCTATTAACTAT
The DNA here is from genome assembly GCA_023970755.1 of Azemiops feae. NCBI lineage: Eukaryota > Metazoa > Chordata > Lepidosauria > Squamata > Viperidae > Azemiops > Azemiops feae. The sequence continues at coordinate 1,905,718 of JALGBA010000164.1, read as the reverse complement.
TACCTTCCTTTCCTTGGCTTTTTTTCTAAGCTAGAAAACGAATGCCCCTCAGACATTATAATCTTTCATCGTCTTTTTTATCATTCGATTCAGGTTTTTTTCTTTCATAGTATTTTTTTATATGCACAATATGCTAAGTTTTGAGATTTAGGGGGAAAAAAATGAAGTTACTTTTCCTTGCTTAATGAACCCATGCATGGAGTTATTTTTTTCACTGCAACTGGGCAGTGAGTTAGCATTTTTACTCCGCTCCCCAGCACCGCTCAAGATTTTTTCGTGGTTAGTCATTAAAGCTTAAACACAACGTGCCTATGAAAATGGAATATTCATTCCAGTATGTTATTAGCTTACATTTCCTTACATTAAACATTATTTGTGTGTAAATTTTGATTTTTTTTAAAATTAGGCAATAGTTTATAGCTCGCAATCTTTGTTCAGCTCGTTTAGCTCTTTCCTACTGTTATTGTCCTATCGTTATACATTATTTTTCTTTTCTGCTTCTCTTCCTGCTTCCTCAGTTTTTGCTCCAGTTCCATCACATTCTAGTCTAACTGAATCTAACTGATTCTGGCATTGCTGTAGCTACCATTTATTCTTTCTAACCAGAATATTAACAAATTCCTTTTTCTTATCTGGCAAACTGACAGTCCATTGGCCAAAACCTTTTATCAGCCAATGAATGTATACAGAATCTTATTAGCCCCTAGCCTTTGTCCTCATTTTCAATTCCACTGTTCAGAATAAAAATAGTGGACAATATTGTTACCATGATATGATGAAATGAAGGGGGATAGTTTGTTCTCAGTAACTATGATCACTGTCGTTTCTGTAAAGCTATCAAATATAGGAAATCTCTGTATAAGTATAATAATATATATAATGTACTGCAATATGACATGAATGATTTTTAATCTATGCAACATCTAGACAACTTTTCTAAACATAGATTTTCCACACCTGGGCTAATAATATGTAAATAATAGATAGGTTCTCATACACTAAAGTGACAGCAAAGAATTGGCTTTGGCAATATATTTTTTTGTCCAAATCTTGTCCAAGAGATTTCAACGTATCTTTTTAAAGGACGTTAAGTTTATTGACGTTGGATAGAACTAAGATAATCTGTTTTTATATTGATTATAATGTATTGATATAAACATATATTATTAAACATTTCATCTTTCAAAATCAGTATTATACTAAACCCACAGTATATACCAAGGGTTTTGAATTAAAAATGAAAAAAGTGTTGGTGCTGTCACTTTTTGAAACATTTTACTAAAGAACTTTAGATCTTCCTTTACATCAGGCTTAGGAAATTATGAAGGTAATGCAAATAACAATAAAAATATACACTTCCATTATCAAGAGTAAGATATATAATATGATGTCAATAATGGTTATTGTTATTTTCCTAGATTTATGTATCTTTGTAATATTGTTATCTTGATTTTGATTAGAAAACTATAACTATTGATATCTCATATGCAAACTTTAACAGTATATGAAGAGCTGTTCAAGGCAGTCTAGATATTTGATCATGAGTAAATACTCTCTATTTTTCTATTTATTCAGACAGACATTTGAAACAACTAAAACTTTACAATGAAGTATAATTCAGGTTTTTAGGTTTTAGGTTTTTTTCCCAAATTATCCTTTCCTTGGGTTATTTTTTTTATCTGTCCTCTTTAAAGAGATAAATCTGTTAGTTTTTATTTCATTCGTTTTTCCCTCATTTTTCAGCCGTTACACTAGTTTTGTTACATTTATTTTGCAATAAATAAATTTGCAAAAGCTAATAGAAAAAATGTGTGTTTTTGTGTACATTTCTCTGCACAAATATGTTTAGCTTTTTAAAAATGTATTGTTTTAATAATGCTTTAAAGTTTGATTTATTTATTTTTGCTATTTTAAGTAGGTTTCTTATCCTTATTAAGGGAGCATATGGCATATGAATATTCTAACCTAGTAAATAAATGTTGTTTTCAATTTTGCATATTTTTGAATGCCATATTATCTGCATTTGTGTATTGAGTATGCTTTTTTTGCTTGACTAATTACATAGCAATGTTTAGAGATGATGATGAAGATAATGATGATGATGATAATGATGATGATGTTGATGTAACATTGGCAATTATGATAATGCTGAATGATGACAGTGATAGCATATCCCATTGTTGTGTAGAAAGATTTCTTCAAATTGACTTAGATGTAATTATCAGTTTCCTTCCTGCAGGTAATAGAATATAAGTGAACAATTCCCATTGTCACCACTCACAAATTCTGATCCTTTACAGTGGTTGGTCCTTTACAATGAGGGGACAGGGAGGATAAACTATTTATGTTCAACAGAATAAATATGTATAGGACATCTCCCATCCATGTTGATGAAGTAGTTACTAATATTAGGAGGCATGGTGGTGCAGTGGTTAGAATGCAATATTGCAGTGGCTAGAATGCAGTATTGAAGGCTAATTCTGCTGACCTCCGACTGCTAGCCTTTCATCCTTCCGAGGTTGGTAAAATGAGGACCCAGATTGTTGGGGGCAATATGCTGACCCTGTAAACTGCTTAGAGTGGGTTGTAAAGTACTGTGAAGTCTAAGTGCTATTGCTATTATAAATAATAATAATGAAATATTTGAAAGCATGCATTTGTCAGATGTGTTTCTGTTCATTGAGATCCCAATAACTGGAATACTTGGCTTATTTATTTATTTTTTATCATAATAATGCTTTTATTATTTTTATAAATAACTTAAGTAGGCGCACATACTCCTTTTTCCACCTATTTTCCTCACAGTAACCCTGTGAGGTGGATTGGGCTGAGAAAGAGTCACTCAGCTGGTTTTCATGCCCAAAGTGTGACTAGAATTCATAGGCTCCTGATTTCTAGCCCAATACCTTAACCACTAGACCAAACTAGCTCTATATTCTTCGACTTTAGTGTGGACACTGTCCATTGATATTATAAGAAATGTTCTGATGTTTACAAAAAACACATTTATTATATATTAATCAGTGTTATTTGACCATTTTTGTTTGGTCATGTAGAACAACTTACAAAAAGAAAAAAATGACTATTAGTTTTAATCATCTGCTGAATTTCCCATATGTTTACAAAGTCTGCCTAGTAATATGTGCAAATATGTGTTTGCTTTGATCATGGACTTAAGACTTCTTTTTCATCATCTGTTCCCATTTAGATCTCCTTTAGTTAGCAGCCTAAGAAATGAGTGTGGGACTGACAGAACTAATGAAGCAGAGGCAAATCTAATGATAAGCACATTTTATATTTGATTTCTCTGTATTCAGAATAAACTAGAATTTGAGGATTATCAAAAGATAGTGAGTTAACTGGACATCTGTTGACTGGGAATTAGAGTATGTACTATTTTCCAGTGCATGCAGATCCAAGCTGAAGAAGATAAATTAATTTTAAAAGCCAGTCACCGTGGAAAATTTGATTTAGCAGATGAAGGCTCAGTTATCTTGAGTGCTAAAATCACAAACAGGAAGATGTTGCAGAGAAAGACCTAAATGAAACATGGGTTATAATATTTATTAGCATTTTTCTGCTAAATTCAGAGAAAGTATGGAAAACAAGTCAGATCAGAAATGGAAACTGAAAGTAATAAGACATTGTCCTGATTCAATTTCTTTGCAAAATCTTAGCATAATATATAAATTCATAAGCTATGATAAAGCATTGCATGTAAATAGGGCTATTATAGTTTATTTGTTTGTATTTTAGTAAATTTAGTGATCTCAAACAAGGTATCTTGTAAATCACAAGTATGATATATTTTTTGAAAAAAATTAACATATTATTTATTATTCACTAAAATATGTTTAAGTAAAACATTGCTTAGCATGTGGCATGAAAAGTTTGTTGGACTCTGCTACTTAAAACTTATTATATCCACTGAATTATTCCCATCTCTCTTTGCTAGTTTACCTAACTACTTCCAGTATTTTATTCCCAAGTATGAAATATATTCTTTCTGCTATTAGTAAATCAACAAGATTATATTATCTTGTTAAGAATAATAAGAAACAGTACTGAAAATAGAGAAGCTAATAAATGCCCTTATGTAAATCAATGATATGACTGCATCTGGAATATTGTATGCAGTTCTGAGAAAGTTCAGAGGAGGGCAACTAAGATGATCAAGGGACTTTGGCAGCTTCCCTATGAGGAAAGATTGTGCCATAGGAGGCTTTTTAGTCTAGAAAGGAAATGTATACCAGGGAATGTGATTGAGCCATACAAAATTATTCATGGTGTAAGATAAAGTAAGGAGAAGCTATATTTCTGTCCCCAAAAACTAAAACAAGATGATACTTGATGAAATTGAAGCCTGGAAGAATCATGTCATACAAAAGAAAATATTTCCATACAACTTCTAATTTAATTTGGAATTAAATACCACAAGATGTGAGACTGCCCAGCTTCAATAAAGAGTTGTAGCAATTTATGGAAATCATGGGGATCTATGACTATTAGTCTTGATAGCAGTGGCACTTCCTTGTTTGCTTAGTTGACCACTGTGAGAACAGACAGTTGAATAGATGTGCAAGGGGTCTTATCCAGCATGGTACTGCTTATGCTGTTATCTTCCCCAATGGAAACTGAGGTACTACTAACCTGTTAGCAATTGTTAAGCTTCTGCCTATGTCAGAAAGAGTTTAATCAGTGAAAGACTGGGTACTTAGAAGGTTATGGTACATATGTTCAGATACATTTGTCAGTCTGGGATTTAATGAAATCATTTGTCCAATAAAATAATAGATATACTGATACTTGAAAACCTTAACAACCCTTTAAGAAGGACAAAAATGCCAATTTTAATACATTCAAATTTTAGTCCTAGTCAGCTGATTTAATTATCACATTACACTTTAAAATGCTTTAATATCAGATAAATAAATATATATTTAGGAGTGGGGAAAGCATAGCAAATGTGAAAAAAAATACATGCTTAATAATATGCAATCAGTCAATAGTGCTATGGAAGCTATATAGAAATAGAGAACTATTAGCTGGGCAAGGCAGAAGGGATTTAAAACAATAGTTACACAAATTTCTACTATCTTTTCCATGAAAAATTAGCTATTGCTCTCTTGCCAGCTATTCCAAGTTGCCTGACCTGGCTCTTTAAAGCCACGTTTAAAAAGGTGAATTGCTGTTAACTTAAGTACTTGACCCAGAAATACATTACCAGTCCCCTCCCTCTCACTTGGTCACACAACACTCTCTTTCCTGTTAGAACGCAAAGAGTAACTGTGGCTGCATTGTGTTCAGCTTCGTGCTATTGCCTTTGATCAACTAAGGGCTTTTTTTTTTTTCTACTTTGGCAGAAGCTGTTGAAGGTAGAAGAGAAACATACAGTCACATATTTAAGCACTTACGTTCTAAGTCATTATATATTTACTGAAGTATACATTCTGCCACAGTCTCTGAGGTAGATTACAATGTAGGTCAAACCAGTATAAATAATAAAAAACAGAAGGAAATCAGTAGCCAATCCAGGTCACAAAATAATAGTGTAACACAACAATATCATTTCTTTGCATTATCAGGGAACTTCTTTGTAATCTTGAAAAGCAACTCATGTGGAATAAATTACAGTAATCAAAACATGAAGTGGAAAAGATATGAATGATATTTTAGTACAATCTGCTCCAGGAAAGGCAAAACTGGCTTAATGGCCATATCTGATCACAGCTTCTACCCGTTTCTCTAGCGAGAAGTTAGGCCTATGAGATCTTGCTAATTAATTATTGATTGGTCTAGCTTTTGTTGACATTTTATATTTTTATTGCATGACTTCTGTTACTGCTGTTTTTTTGTTATTTCATTAGACTTTTAAAATGGTAGACATCCAGAGTTGTTGTGAGATGTTGTTTTGTCTTCTGTTTGCCTGAACAGAATGAAGCTATGGTTCAGTTTTGACTTATGCACAGTTATGGCTGGAGATGATGGTCTCTAAGGCACTTTCACTCAGACATACAGTATATTCACATAATATTAGTTCTGTACTGTAATAGAATTGTCCAGTGGTGGGATTCAGCCGGTTCGCACCACTTCGCCAGAACCGGTAGCTAATTTTTTGTTGCCCAAGCCCAGAATGGACTTCTGGAAGCAGCATCCACACAGAGAACCAGTTGTTAACATATTTAAATCCCACTACTGGAATTGTCTGCTCCACATATCCAAAAGTAATAGGCTAATGTGGGGAATGCAAGACATGTTATATGGTGCACACACATACCTGTTTCAAAAAATAGAAAACTGTGAGTGAGCTCAGTAAAACATTCCTGGCTTTCTGCCTAAAGCAGTTTAGTTGCTTTGCTTAACTTAAAGAACTGGCCTTGTCTCTTAATATAAAATTATTATTATTGTTGTTCTTAAACTGTGGTTGAAACAACGATGGAGACGGGTTGGTCCTTCCATCCAAATGACTCTTACCACTGTCCGTATGTGGTCAACTATTTAAATTTAATTATTTTATGGCTGAGCTCTCAGTTGCCAATGGAAAATTTCTTTTGGCAGCATTCCACAGCATGACGGCTGCTGCCAATTCCCTGTTATTTTGGGGTTTTCATCTTCTTGTCAGACCTGCCCAGGGCCACCCTGGTTATATTGCAAGCTTTCCAACTTAGCTTGTCACCGACAATGCCAGGAACTTTAGAAAATGTCCTGAAAATAAAAATACTAACATTTAATATCCTTACTTGAAGCTATGACATATCTGCACAGTGTACAGTTTTGGACTCAAAACAAGGGCAAAATAATATTAGAATATTTTCATTTCCCAGGATACTTGCCTACCAATCGGTTTTACAATAATTAATTACACCAGCATTATAGAGGAGATAAACATTGAATTCATATTCTTCAGATGGTTTTACCTTTTCTTAGGAGATTTTAAGAAACATGATTTTTTAAAATTACATTAACTCATTGAGGAAGTAGTATAATCAAAATCATATGTAATTACATTTGATTATCTATTCTTTCTTCCCTCGCCTTGCCTTATCTCTATCTTACATCAATTTAACCATTCCATACATCTAGTGAAAAGAGCTACAATTCACAAAGGCTTGTGACTTTAGATGAAATGTCTGAAAAAGTGTTAACACTCTTCCTGATTTTGGGTTAGCATAGATTCATACTAAATTGAGTAGTGATTAGATAATTTAGTTTACTCTAAATTATTTGTATGTTTTGAAATATATTCTATGAGAACATTACCAGACCTTCCTTCCTGCTTACCTCTTCTAAGATTTGAAGAGTAAAATCTCAGGAGATTAATATTCCTCTTGATAATGAAAGAATATTATGAGCCATCAGAGTTCACCTGCAGCTTTAAAATTCAAATTTTATTTTATTATATTCATATTTATCTTGCTTTATTATGTTAAATTAATATATCAATGTTGACATAACCTTGCATTCATTGTCACATTTTAAGTATTTATAGTGAATTGTTTCATCTCTCTAATATTTAGATTCTTTTTTTATGCACAAATAGAAATTATAACAAAGTAGAATTTCAATGTTTTTTGAAATAAAAATATGTATCACTGATATTCACTGGTATTAATGAATATCTGACAAGAAGAAAATTCAAAAGGTAATTGCTTAAGAAGGTTGTAAGAAAAGTTTAATGAACTTGCAAACCTTCAAGAGAATAATTGTATAGTTATAATATAATTGTGTAAATTTTGTTAGCTTTTCCTGATATTTAATAAAAACATTTATTCATTTTTAACTTTTAAAATTTAAATCAAGCAAAACAAAATATAGAAAAGTTTTTTAATCTGCTTGATGGTGTGTGAGTATATCTACCAGATGAACAGAATAAATAATTATTACTTAAAATTTAATCGAATCCAGTCAATCTTGAGCAAAATCCAGAATCTTTTACTACATTGTCAGTGTGCTTTATTAACATATAACAGAAGTATAGACATTAGCAAAGCTAATAATACTATTTCTATGTATAATTACTGAAATTACCCTGATCTGCTTGGTTTAATGGCATTCACTAAACTGACATACATAATTTATGGCAAGTTTGCGGTCAAGCATCAATTCATATGACACAGTAAGACATCAACCAAATTACCAAATAAAGTCTTTATGGTTTTTTCATGAGATCACTGTAAATGATGGCAGAGGAAATAATATCATTTTCTCAGGATCTATGTGTTATTTTTAGTGTGCACTAGTGTTATTTCCAGAAGAAAATTCATCTATTAGCAGTTTATCTTCTAGTAAAGGTATTCATCTGCAAAGAGACCTTAGGGGTAAAATGTGCTGTGGAAGTCAGTGACTCCCCCCCCCTTTAATTTTACGCACTTAAATTTTAACCTTCTCTCATCTATTCCTTTGAAAGAAAAAAAATTCTTAAATGCTCAATAGAATTCTTTGCTAATCCATCAAAGAACATCAAATAATCAAAATACTAACAATTATAACATTCATATAAAATACTAATTAAAACCTTCTAAACAATAGATCTGTACAGAAATGGATTTACAAAACTTTCTTCCATATTAATGACTAATGATGCCGTGTTCATTTTCATAGCCTGGAGATATTTTAAAATTCACAGTATTAATCAAAATGACAGAGAACACTATACAAATCTCATTACTTAGGATTTGCTACACTGAGATAGCTGGGTTATATTTTTACACATCTACTATCTAAATGCAGTAAACAACTCATAGATGCAAAGTAGGGTACATTTATTTTACCATGAGGTTGTATTAAAGACTGCAGTTTTCAGTGAAATAAAAGTTTATACTGTAAATGCAAGAGGAAAAGAATGTGTGACTTATTTATATTGTCTAGCAATAAGCATAGTCATTTGAAGTTCATCTTTGCACATGTTCATATGTCCAGAGAAATAATCCAAAATGAAACAAACATAGTGGGTGGAATGTCACTAAAAAGATGACTTCTCATTAAGTACATTACATCTACCAACCCCTGACAAGAGAGTTATGCTTTGAGTCCTGTCTATTAATAAATGTTATCTGTCAGAGCCCAGGAAGACAGCCTTTTCTGTTGTTGTGCCAGCCCTTTGGAACAACTTGTATCTGGTGATTAGATTAGCTCCAACTCTACTCATCTTTCAGAAGGATCTATAGAGCCCATTCAGTGACAATGTTGAATGTTTTGAATATTTTTGTATCATTTGCTGAGTATCTTTTGTATTTTTAACACAGTCTAATATGTTTTGTTTGTTTTCATTTGTATTGTGCTGTGTTTTTTTGTTATAGTAGTATTTTTAATTGTTTTGAACTACCCAGAGTAACTTATATTAGACAAGATGCTATAAAATATTGAATAAGCAAATTATATATAGATACAGATACACAAAGACAAAATAGTAGCAATTGTATACTATTTCCTAATGTCTGTGAGTTTAAGTACCCTGCTTCAAATACAGCACAATTGTGCTGTTTACTTTCTATAATGTTTTTAGTGTAAGAAGCCTAAATTCTTTACTAACTCTATACACTTTATTCTTTCAAAGTATATAATAAATACCATATACAATACATAGGAGACCAGAGACAATTGTTAAATGATTTATATTAAAGGTTTTTGTCTAGCTTTCATTTTATTAAAAAACTGGAAGATACAAATAATTTGGTTGTTATGATAAAAGTGTAATGATGCCATAGATAAACAAATAGCATTATTCCTTTAGCTATTTTTTCCTCCAGATCTCCAGAAGATCTGTCCTCGTTTGATACAGTCAGGGGTCAGGATATTTAGCATGACGAATTTTGCCCAAATGCTCAGATAAACTTCTTTTAAGATATATACCTGTGTGCTATATTCTTTCTCAGTATTGCTCTGATATTTTAAGAAGCAGCCAAGCCAGAAGGCTGAATTCTGCTAGAAATGAAAATTCATGTGGCTCTAAAAGGGAATGTGTTTCTTCTATTGATTAAGTAAAAGGGAAAATAGTTGTTCCTGGAAAAGGTTTGATTCATATTAATACCTCCTGCCTAAAGCATTTACTCAGTATGGAGCTTTGGGGCAAGGAACGGAGACCTGAGAAATTTCTTCTGCAAAATAACGAATAGCAGAATATCCACTGACATAGTGTTTTGTTATGCTCAACTATTTATTCTTTGCAGCATGGGGTTTTGATTTTGGGTTTGTTTGATTTATTTTGTGGAGAGGGGGACCTAAAGTTTGAGTGAGCAAGAATACCTCTGTAAATTAAATTCATTTCTCTGGATTAAAATTACTGATTCCTTTGTTACACTTTATCTTAAGCAGCTTTTGTAGTCTTTTAATCTTTTTGCTGTTGGTTTTACACCATATGTTAAGGTTGGTGGATGAAGTTTGGATATCCATTTCCCTAGGGCTTTTGACGATTGCTGCAGGATACAACTTTCAGATTGTGTACTCAAAATTCTTATTGCATTTGTGTTTTTTTTAAAAAAAAAAAACAAGTTCTCTTGATGTAGTTATACAGAAACTTGATTTTTTTGTATGTTCATATTTAAAGAAAATAAAGATAGCAACTCAAATCCATTCTTACCCTCAGATGGAAGAACAAGCATTATATACATATAAGAAAAAGGGGATTATTAGATATAGCTAAAGAAATTTTAAGGTATATTTAAGAATAATATATTTCTGCAGGCATAAATTGAAAAATTATTCTTACTTCCATGCTATCATATTTTCTTGATTTTTCATTGGATTTAATCTGAGAATTATTTTTTTTAGTGTACACTGTACTAGTAATTAAAATGGCCACATTTATAAAATAATGTTATTATAAATGGTATTTCAGAAACTACAGGAATTTGTGCATTCTCATTTATTATGCTGGTTTACTTCAAAAATATTATTTTTGGGGAGGCGGAGCCAGCTGTTGGAGGCGGAGCCAGCTGTTAGAGCAAGCGGTGGTGCGAACGGTTTTTCTGGCATCACCAATTGCTTGTCCCAGGTCCGTGGGACTCTTTCAAGCCGAGAGAAGCCTCGTAGGGGCGGTGGAAGGTGTGAGTGATCTGCTGTTCTGTCGGTGGTGGCGACTGACGACGGGAAGCGGGTGAAACTCAGAACCGAGCGGACCGGGAAGAAGGCGACCAGCAATGGCTGCCGAATGATTTGACAACTGGACGGAGCTAGCGAGGAAATAGCAGAATGACGGTGCATCGGACTTGACTGGATTAACTTTCCCAAAGCTTTTGTGAGTAGACTCGGAAGACGCATTTAAAGGGATAGCTGAAAGCGAAAGTCTGGCAAAAAGAGTGCCGGAGTAGCAGTGAGGAGGCGGCGAGTGAAAATGGCAAGAAGAAAGGCCGGAAGGGAGCCAGGAAACACTGATCAGAGACTTTGAGTTACTCTAAAGGGGCAGTAATTAACTCAAACTGACGCCGAGGACTTGCTTGAGATTTTTTACTTTTGGCTTTGATTTGACTTTGGAGTGGACTGGCTGACGAAAAGGTGGTTATTCTTTGGGGAAGGAACAGTGATTGAATGATAGGAGGAACTGGCCTGGGATAGTAGTTTGCAATTCTAGAAGGAGCCTGCCGAGGAGATAGCAGGGACGATTATATGGACCTAAAAAATGGAATGGAGTCAGAAGAAAGAAGAAAGAAACTAAAGAGAAGTTGAAGGATATATTGGACTGAAAATTATAATTAGAAGAAAAAAGATATTAGAATTTGAAACATATTGATAGATTTGTAAAGAATAGTTTAAAGAGATAAAAAGTGGAAGGACAAAGAGAGAGAAGTGGAAAGTGGATATTTTGGAGGAATAGCAAGTTGTGGGGAAGGTTCTTAAAAATGGCAAGCAACCCAAATTTATCTAAGATTGGTGGGGGGAAGAAAAATGCAATACAAGGTCCCAGCCCTATGAGTCAGAAATCATTAGACGATATGCTTCAAAGGGAGCGTTCTAACTCACTTAAAGATCTTCAGGTAATGATGCAGACAATGCAGGAAGTCATGTTGAAGAATCATGAGGAAATTAAAAAGGAGCTGGAAGCGGTAAGAAGCGATACAGGAGAAATGAAAGAGAAGATTCAGGCAATGGATGGAAGATTTGAAGCCTTCCAACAGCAAATCACAAAAAATGAACAGAAGCTGTTGGAAGTAGAACAAAGAATGGATAACGAGGAAAAGAAGGTTGAAGAGATGAATAAAAATTTAACCTTGGTTAACAAAGAATTAATGACAGCGGTGACGCTACTAGAAGCGGAGAAGGCAGCTCAATATCTTAGATTTCAAAATGTTACTGAGGAGAGAGGGGAAGACCTTCAAGAAAAAATGGCAGACTTATTGGTAGGAGTTCTCGGGAAAGATAAAGAAGAGTTGATTGCTGGGATGGATGAGACATACAGGGTGCAGACAAACTATGGGAGAAGATACAACCTGCCTAGAGAGGTCCATGTGAAATTTATAAGAAAGGCAATCCGAGATGAAATACTATATAGGACACATGATGAACAGCTGGAGTATAGAGGGAAACAAATTATAGTGTTAAAACAAATACCTAAAAGGATGAGAGATTTGCGGAAGAATTACCATTTTTTGACGTCTAGGCTGCACCAAAGTAAGGTGGATTTTAGATGGCTAACACCGGAGGGGATTATTGTGACCCGGCAGGAGAAGAGATTCAGATTAGATACAGTGGAGAAAGCTGAAGACTTCTATAGACAATACTGTGTCCCAGAGGAAGACTTGGGAGAAGCAAAAGGGGGAGGAAGTCAAGAAAGACTAGAACAGCAGGGGAGAAGTGTTGAGGAGATGAAGGAAATAAGAATTACCAGAAGTACCAAGGCACAACAGAAACAAGATGATGGGAGAGGAGTATAGGATATGGTCAACGAATATCAGGGGTTTGAACTCACCAATAAAACGTCGGAAAGTCTTTAGTAAACTTATTAAACTAAATGCAGATATTATTGCACTACAAGAGGTTCATATAAAAGACGATCAAAAAGATTTATTAGAGCAGCCTAAATTAGGAAAGTTATATGATTCATTAGATGAGAAGAAAAACAGGGGAATAGCTTTGTACGCTAAACAGGAGATAACTTCCAAACAAATTTATAAGGATAAAGAGGGAAGGATTTTGCTAGTGGAGGCTAAGCTGAACAAAAAAAATATTATAATTGTTGTAATTTACACGCCAAATGGAGCCCAAGTATCTTTCTTTTAAAAATTGCATAGTAAACTAAGTGATATAGAAGGAGATGGGTTCTGCGTGATTGGGGATTTTAATGCGATAGTAGACAGAACAAAAGATCATAAAAGTAATGAGGTAAGGAAAGGGTATAAAAAAATACTTCCCAAAACATTTTTTGAGATGTGCATAGACCTCAATTTACAAGATGTTTGGAGGGAAAGAAATAAAGACAAAAGGGAATATACATACTACTCTAATAGACATAGATCGTGGACTAGGATAGATATGTTATGGCTATCTGAAGAATTAGACTCGGTAATTCAAGAAATTAATATAGAACCCAGTCTCTGGGCAGATCACAATCCCATAAGTTTTTGCTGGAAAGGGCAAAGGAGTAGGCCAAGATGGACTCTTCAAAGAGTGATCCTTAGAGAGAAAGAGTTTAAGGAAAACATGGAGAAAGAAATGTACTTTTTCTTTCAAACGAATAAAAATGGGGATACATCATTGCAGAACATCTGGGACACGGCTAAAGCATATATGAGGGGAGTTGCAATCTCATATATGGCTAAGAGGAATAAGGGGAAAAAACAATATAGGGTGAGGCTTGAGGAAGAATATAAACAGGCCGAAATACAACATCAGGGAGACCCAAATAATAAAAGATTGGAAAGTAAAATGGACTTAATTAAACATAAACTTTACATAGAAGATTTGGAAAAGCTAGCACAACAGCTTAAGGTCGCTAAACAAAACAATTTTGAACACGCAAATAAACCTGGAAGATGGTTGGCGTATAAACTACGAAGACAGAAAGAGAAGCAACAGATTATTAATCTACAAGATGAGAAAGGAGAGGTCCAATATGATGAGATCACTAAAAGGGGAATTGCCCAAAGATATTATGAAAAATTATATAAGAGGAATGAGGGACAAAGTGTAGAAAGGATAATAGAATATTTGGAAAAGGCAGACATACCAAAGATACCAGAGGAAATAAAATTTATGTTAAATGAGGAAATAAGAATGATGGAAAAAATTAAGACTATAAGTAAACAAAAGAACAATAAGGTGGCCGGCCCAGATGGAATACCAGCGGAGCTGTCCAAAGAGCAGCAAAATGTATTTAACCAATACCTATTAGAAGTTTTAATGCCGTTTTAACTGAAGCAAAAATACCTAAATCTTGGTTAGAGGCAAACATAGTACTAATACCAAAAGAAGATGTAGAAAGAACACAGATACAAAATTATAGGCCTATCTCCCTACTAAATGCCGATTATAAGATTTTTGCATCAATAATGGCAGAGAGATTTAAAAACTATTTAATTGACTTTATACACTGTGACCAAAATGGGTTTTTACCGAATAGGCAGATTAAGCGGAACATAAGGACAATTATGGACATTTTAAAATTTTATGAATTGCATAGCGACCGCCAAGTGGCACTTTTGTTTCTTGACGCACAGAAGGCATTCGATAATGTCAATTGGCTATTTCTGATTCAACAATTGAAACTAATGGATGTTGGTAAAAAAAAATTAAATGTAATAACTGCAATATACTTTGAACAGAATGCTCAGATTATAATAAATGGTGAGGCCACTAATAAATTTAGTATTCAGAAAGGCACAAGACAAGGATGCCCTCTCTCGCCGTTGCTGTTTATATATACATTAGAGATTTTAGCAAGAGTAGTAAGGCAAGAGGAGCAGATCAAAGGGCTTGTGATCAAGAAGGAAATATACAAACTCCAAGCATATGCTGATGATTTAGTATTTATATTGGAAGATCCAGTGCAATCAGGTCGGAAGCTATTTGAAATATTGGAGGAGTATGGAGATTTGGCAGGCTTGAAAATAAATAGAAACAAAACAAATATCATAGTAAAAAATATGACTAACACACAAAAAGAAAATCTTGGGGAAAAACTAGGTATACAAATAGTTCCTAAAATAAAATATTTGGGAATTGTTATCTCCGCACGATGTTCGTCAATTAAAGAGGACAATTATGGAAAGTTAGTAAAGCACATAAAAGTTGACTTAAATTGCTGGAGAAACCTACATCTCTCGCTTCTTGGAAAAATCTCTGTAGTGAAAATGAATATTTTACCCAAAATGATATTCTTGTTTCAAAATATTCCAATCCAATTAGATAAATTTTTTTTTAAAGAGTTGAATAAATTAACTTTAGATTTCGTGTGGCAAGGAAAGAAGGCGAGAATAAAACAAAAGTCTCTACAGGATGCCAAAGAGAGAGGGGGATTAGGCTTTCCGGATTGGGAGCTGTATTATTGAGCAGCGGCCTTGACATGGATTAGGGATTGGATCACTCTGTAAAACAAAAGATGTTTATATCTAGAGGGGCATGACCTCCAGCAGGGCTGGCATGCTCACTTATGGACAGGGAAAAGTAGGAACCATCAAAAGTTCGGCAAGAACTCATAAAAAGTTGGAACATAGTTAAAAGCCAACACTATATAGAAGTTCCAGGTTGGCTCTCACCATTAGAAGCAGTTACATACCCCAATTTATACAGGCAAGATAAGGTTATTACATATAAAGATATCCTGTCAGAGGAAGGCCATCCAAAGCAAAGACGAGAGCTGAGACAACAGGGAATAGTTTTGGAATGGTGGTCCTATCTTCAGATGCAAGCGAGATATGTGAAAGGTAAGAAAGAGTGGGGAATTAATAGATGAGATACGGGGCTTGACAAAATACTACTAGGCTTGGAGAGGAAACAAATTAAAAATATATATAAATACATGCTAGAACATAAATTATATGAGGAACAAGTCAAAGAAACGATGGTTACCTGGGCAATAGATTTGGGATACGCTATAAACCTGGACCAATGGCAGTAAACTTGGGAACGTAATATTAAAATTACATTGGCGACAACTTACAAAGAAAATCTTTACAAGATGCTTTATAGATGGCATCTGCAAAAATGTATAGTGGTTACTCACCAATTTGTTGGAAATGTAAAAAGGAAAAAGGTACATTCTTTCACGTTTGGTGGGTTTGTAAAGAAGCACAGGTTTATTGGCTTAGGGTCTGGGAATGGATAATAGAAATGACGGGTCAAAAAATTCAATATAAACCAGAGATGTTTTTATTAGGGATACTAGGAAAAAACATAAACAAAGACGATATATATTTAATTATACATGTGATAACGGCAGCAAGAATCTTGTTTGCCCAAAATTGGAAAGCAACTGAAGTGCCTAGCGGAAACGCGCTAATAAGGAAAATTTTATATTGCGCTGAATTGGATAAGATGACTAAAGAATTAAAAAATCAGGAGGAAACAGAATATTACCTAATTTGGAATAAATTTTACAAGTGGAGGGAAACAAGAAGGAAGCCAATAGAAGGGATATAAATAGAGGACTAGAAATGTATAACTGCATATGTAATATTTATTCTCATATGTAAAGTAAGGAGTGATTAGACAAAGATGTATGTCAATGATGATACACCACGTTCAATGTTTCTTTTTAATTTTTCTTTCTTCTATTTTGTATTTAATAAAATGTTTAAAAAAATATTTTGGGAATAAAATTTTGCCATGGAAATCTCTAATTTTGTTACATTTTTCTCTCTAAATATATAATCTGAAGTCTTCTGTTATCAAGACAATATAGGTAAATGAATAATACAAGAAAGACTGTAAACACATCTGAATTGTCATAGTCCAGAGCTCTCATATTGAACAAAATACACCCAATATTCATCTGGCTTAAATTGGTAGAAATCTACCTGCCTAATGGAATCATAAAAACCATACATTCCAGCTGAATATATCAGGCCCATTTTTAAAATACTACATCCATTCCCTGTTTGTCAAGATCCTATTATTAAATAATATTTTGAAAAACACCCTTGAAAGAGATCTCGTTAAGAGTAATTGCAATGATTTCACTGCAGTGTACAATGATTTAGATGCCTGCCTACAGTTAATGCCAATAAGAGCTATCTAGCTAAATCAATGTTGTCTAGTCTAAATAAAATAACCCTAATGACTTTCTGACTTTCCGTGTACTCTGGGGGTTTGGCACAGCTTTTTATTACACAAAGTTTGATCAGAAGTCTTCTGTCTTCATTAATTATTCACCAATGAAGTGTGAGACACTTGAAGTGTAAATAATTGCAAGGAGATAAGTATTTCACTGATTTTAGGGTCTTAAACAACATCTTTAAATAACAGGAATGGTAAAAATGCAGGAAATACTCAAGATAAAATGACTCTTATATCTGCCAGAATAATTAGGAAATAATTTTATCTCTCTGAATACAGACTTACTTCTATCAAGGGATTCGCTTATTAAAGTGTAAATAGAAATTCTGAACCACTGAAAAGATTAATCCAAATTTTTGTAGAGAAATGCAGTTAAAAGGAAATGTGGAGATGGAATACGCAAGTGCCAGGTACAGAAATAGATAAGCTGCTTTCCTTTGTAGATCAAGAGTGGTACAACAGCTTAATTTAGGTGACCAAGTAACTCTATAAGTTGGTTACTTTAACTCTCCAAGTACTAAAAAGAACTTATTTAAAAATGTAAATAATGGATGAATCAGAGGCCTACTCTGTTCTGCTGCTCCCATAGCTGTATCGGTTGTGGAACATATTACTGGCCACAGTAAAAGTTCTATACAGGCATTTTGGCTTCACAATCTGTTGACTATTAGCAACAGTTTCTGAGAATTGCCATTTTAAACATCTAGAGCAACCTATCCCTTTCAAGAATAGAAGTATGATGAGAATAATGATTGAAGTGACAGGGCATGTTTGTTCATTTTTGCCTTCTTCACAACTTTTAGATAATTTTTAGATAATTTTTTCAACTTTTTAAAATACTTTTTAAAGTGATTTAAACATACTTCTCTTTGTGAATTTTTACTTTTAGTGCAATAGATGAGACAATCCAAACTATAGTATAATGTAGTGTAGTGTAGTGTAGTGTGGTGTAGTGTGGTGTAGTGATTTGTTGCAGTCAGCCAGATGTTCAGACTAGATTCGAGTCCTTCCCAGGGACCTGAGATAGGCAGAAATGGATGTTTAATGGTGTTAGAAGTATTGTCACAAAATGTAAGCTATTCTGAGTAAAGCTGCCTTTTGCAATTGAACACTGGTGAATTTGTCAATGCCAATGGTTACAAGTGGTGCTCTAGTCTAGTTGTTTTGGGATTGCAGTCAAGTCACCTACTGGATGACTATTGCTACTACCTTTGCTTTCCTTTCCCACAGTCATTCTATTTCTATTTGCAGGTCTTTGTATTTTGTTATCTTCTCCAGTTTTTTCATTAACTGGCCCTTGTAGTCTCAGTGATTATCAGCACACTGGGTGCCATATCAAAATTTGAACAGTGCTTGGAAAATTTGTGCATTTACAAATTTTCTACCTGTCAATTACAAAAGTCCACACTGCTTTGATCCTCACACATACTGCACCCTGCATTATGATACATTATGACATCTTGGGTTCTTGGGAAGAGCTCATTGTGTATGAAGGCCAACATCGGCTAAAGAACTGGTAGCTGTGATTTTGCACTGTTGTGTATATAATAATAATAATAATAATAATAATAATAATAATAATAATAATAATAATAATAATAATAATAATAATAATAATAATAATAATAATAATAATAATAATAATAATAATAACAACAACAACAACAACAACAACAAAACAACAACAACTGAGTATTGGAGACACCAAACTGGCCTACAAGAAAGACCAGTGAAAAAAATAAAAGAAACATGGCGCCCAGCCAGCATGAGAGCTGCAGCACCCGCTAAGGCCTGAAGAGCACCAGGTTCAGCCTTTAGCCCGGCGCCTGCAGCACTGAATAGACATGCAGGCTGGCGCTCAAGCAGCTCAAAGGCGGAGGCATGGCCAGTGCGGTTCCATCGGCAGCCGCTGGCGAAGGGCCTTGGCAGGGCAGCGGTGGGGTGGCACTCCGGATCTGGACCAACTCGCCCCGCGCCAGGCAGGAGCAGCCCAGCAGGGCAGCCCAGAGAAGCATGGCCAGGAGGGCAAAGAGCCCCACAAGGCAGAAGCAGCATGAGCAGCCACTTGGCTGCCACCCGGCACCCAATGTGGCCGAGAAATGTCCCAGCAGCAGTAGAGCCAGCAGGCAGGGTGGGCGGAGGCCGGGTCTCACCGAGGGTTTGGTTCATTGCAGCTGCAGGCAAGCAGATGGAGAGGGTGGCAAAGGGCCCTGGCAGGCCAGTGGCGGGCGGGGCGCACGGAAGATCTGGGCCGACTCACCCCGCCCTGCGCTAGGGCTTATATTAGGCCCACCCACCCCAAAATCAGCTGGGGCTTACTTTTGGAGTGGGTTTTAGTTTCAGGGAAACACAGTAGTTACTAGTAATTATTCCCTTTTCCCCTTTAAGAATTACCATTCAAAGTGTCTTCAAAATTCTTGAAGGCAGCCCTGAGACATTAAGTTTTATATAAGCAAGCTAGACAAAGGGAATAGAAAAGAAAGAAACCATTCATAGCCTGGAAAATAATAAATAAGTATTTAATTATTAATAATTGAAGGCTCAGAAAAAATATTCAAAACTTTACTGTTGAAACTTGAAACCTAACTGTGTGCCCTCAATTGTTCTTCCCTAAACTGAATTTCAAGCTGTTGGTTGGTTGGGATATTATTATCCATATATTTTTATATCTTATAGCTTGGCCATAATGCAGACAGTTAAAAAATAAAGCAGATTATTTTAGATTTTTTTTTTACTAATGTCTTTACTTTTGAATATGCTTCTGACTCTTTGTTACTTTCCACATCCTCCATCTTCATCTGACTGAAGTATTCCTAGCTTCTGCTAAAATTTGACAAAATTATAAGAATAATCTTTCTGATATGATAGCTTAGTGAAATGATAGCAATTCTCTAGTACAATGAAGATAATTCATTACAACGTAACACACATCATTAAAGAAAGCTCCACAAAGAGCATTATCATTTTATAGTGATACACATCATTAGAGTGGATCTTTAACTATGTGGCCTATTAAGGAAGGTCCATTCATAATATTATGGATCTCAAGGGCAACATGTCAGTTAGTAGTATCATAGGTTCTAGTTGAAGTCTTCTTTGATGGACAAGTTTATTTCTTCTGGGAGTTGAAATACAGACAATACTGTAATATATTACAGTAAATATTATAATTTAATTCTTTTTAGATTTCAAAATTCTCTAATATAGAGGATATCTTGACATTCATCTTAATTATCTTGCATGATACTTGAACATGGAACCATCTATGAGAAAAAAGACAAAATAATACAAGCCAGCTTTTTTTTTGAGCTTGATATTTTTCAGCTGGATGTGCCTTGCTGGCTAGATATTACTGTATTAGATGCTTGCAGTTCCCATACATCTGGAGGGCACCAAGTTGGGCAGGAACTGCACAGTGCAGATTTTTGCTCAGAGCCATTCAGGAATTTTTATATAATACATATGCATATGTAAAATAAACAAATAAATAAAAAGACTTCACAATATGTTTCTTTTACATTATAAAAACTCAATTCAAAACATATATTTGTCTTACATTTATGTTGAATTTTCTAAAATAACCAAACATTAATAAACTCTCTCCTAAATTCATGTTTTCTAACCAATCATATTAACACTTGAAAATTATTATTTTAAAGCATTCTTCCATATTTTAGTGTGATCACAGGGATCAAGCTGGAGTTGTACAATTGAATAATCTCTCTCTCTAATAATTAGTTCAGAATAAGAAGGAAGGCTATAACTTCCGATCCATTTCCCTTTGCATTTAAAAGTGACAAAAATCAGGATAGGGACATTTGTGCATCTGCTTTATAGCTTTTGTCTCTCAAAAAACAAGAGATATTAGAAGCAATTATTTCCAAGATAAACTAATAAAATATGATGATTAAACATAATTTACCTTGGATATAATCTAGTTTAACCCCCTTTCCTGTATAGGAAGCCACTACTACAGTTTGCAGAGTCCATTGGAGTTGGGCAGCCAGTAAATTTAAATGAATAATATACCCATATAACTTCCTTTAATACACTTGTAGCAAAGAAGAGTTCATAATTTCCAAGGTAGTCTGATTCATTGTTGATGAGCTTTTATCATTAGGAAATTCTTCTCATGCAATACTGAAATCTAGTTCCTTGTAATTCAAATCCATTGTTTCTTGTGCAGAATAGACTTATAACTACTTTTGAGTTTTCCGGTTATATTTTTCATAATGCAGCCTAGAACTGCATTTGATCTGGAGAGAGGGAAAGGAGTTCAGAGAGGAAGAGGACTTGCAGGTTTATCACACCATTGGCTCATAATCAGCTTGCAATACTATACTGTTGCCCAGTATGGTTTTTCCACCCTATTCAAATGTAGGAGTTTGTCCCTCTAGAACAGGGGTAGGCAACCTTGGCTCTTTTATGACTCGTGGACTTCAACTCCCAGAATTCCTGAGCCAGCATGGCTGGCTCAGGAATTCTGGGAGTTGAAGTCCAAGAGTCATAAAAGAGCCAAGGTTGCCTACCCCTGCTCTAGAAAGTTATATTGCAGGATTCTCCTCCCCACCAAAGAGTTTCTCAAGATTCTCCTAAATTTGTTTAAGTTTGTACATCTTAGCAATCACAAGTTCATCTTTACTATGCAAGTCCAACTCAAAATCATCTGTAAGCACATAACTCTTCTTAACCAGCTTAAATATCTCTATTATGGGCATAATCAAACCATTGGCAAACACGGCCCAGTATGAGGAAAGTAATTGAGAAGATGGTTGTGCAACAGCTTCAGAGACTTGAGTGAATTATTTGGATTATTTGGATCCTCTTCAGAAAAGGATTCAGAGCTGAGAATGGAGTGGAAACGACATTGTTCACACTTTTGGATAAATGCATGCTCAATGCTACCACGCACTATATTTCTTTAAAAGCAATTATCGTAGTCTGAACTGTTAAATGTGCTCCAGTGTTTTGTCCAATATCATTATCATGCTACCATGTTTATAGTTATGTGGGTCCTCTTTTTTTTTAACCTTTTAAGACAGGAATAACTTTTGGTCTTCTCCAGTCCTCTGGCATTACATACTGTCTCCATCATTTCTCAAATTATCACAAAAAGGAGCTCAAAGAGGATATCCACAAGGTTTTTCAAGACATATGGATATAATTGATTTGCTCTGAAGACTTACATTTAGTCATAGCAGCCATTTGCTCTATAGGAGGGGTGTCAAACTGCTGGCCTGCGGGCCGGTTGCATCATGCGGAGGCCGTGTCCACCCCAGCTCCGGCAATGCAAAAAAAGTCACGATACATCGTGATACGTCACGTGACGCAGCGAGTTTGACACCCGTGCTGTACAATATAGCCATCTCTCAGCTTAAATTGGTTTGCCTCTATCTTCCTTTGTCAATTGTTCTACTTTGTTCAGTTTTAGCACAACTTCCCTTTGAGAAGAAAACCAAAGAAAGTTGAGGAATTCAGCTGATATCCTTCCAGCTGATCTTATCATTTTGTCCCAGTTGCTGGCCTTATTTCTTCCTCTCTTTTTTGATCTGTATAGAGACAAAAAAGACCTTTGTTATGCTTTAAGCTTGTCTAATAAGCCTACGTTTTTTTTTCTAACTTAGCATTTCTAATAATGTGACTGTAATATATTAACTTATGTTGTGTACCATTTCAATAAAGACATTATTTAACTCCTATTACTATACTATGTATAATGTTAATAAATCAATTATTTATAATAGATTTATAATAGTTTTTTTTGTTTGTGCATGCTTATTTTCTTTGTTGTTTTACATATTAACTCATTAGTATTTTCTACTCTAAGATAATATAATAGGCATATTACTTTGCTAACTATAGTTATTTCTTTGATAATTTTCATTGGCATAAATTTTCCTTCGTCTAATACTTTAGAATTTTTTACTTTTTACAGGAACTAAAGATAGCTAAGACTGTCGAAACATGCTTTTCACTGCCAAAAAATTGTTCACAGAAATGTATGGACACTTTAAGTTTATTTCATTTCCTAAAATAATTTTTATGTTCAAATTAAACAAGAAACAAAATAAAACCTTCATGTACTGTAGCCAGCAGAGGGTGCATTTTACATAGTTTAGAATTACTCAGTTTTAATTTTAATTTAATAGGCATCACAAAATGAAGCATACATACAGGAATTCAGAACAAATTAAGCAAAGCATGGCTTACACTATAAATAAGAAAATTAGCTGATTAGCTTTAAATGATTCAGTATGAACCGTTTGTAAAGCCAGTAAGTAAATGCATTATTTATCTGGCTGGTTCTACTTTATCTGTAACATTACAGATGTGGATATTTTGACAGCTTGGCATAAGGCTGACTTTTTTGGGGGGGGGTATTTTTTTTTAATGTTTGCATTTTATAGACTATAAAGGGACTGAAGCATTTGTCAGCTATAGAAGTTGGATAAATGTATGGATTCTAGAATGTTTTTAATAAAATTAACAAATAACAAAAAGATGGTAAAGTTTCTTGCTAAAGGCATTGCATATGTATATGTGTAAGCAACATTCATTCCCCTTTCTGCTGCTATCCTATTGCCATTATCATTATGCTTTACTGCCAGTCTCTCTGGCTTTCTTTTTTTGACTCTAGCAATTTGTTTACACTGAGTATATTAACCCACATTTTTTTGTTTTGTTTTGTTTCCTGAAGAGACAGCATTTTACTATCAGTTCTGAAACTATATCAATCAAGTTACAGCCATAGAAAACTTTATAGCTGTGAGATTTTTTTAATTGATAGATTCAATTTAATAGAATTTAAGTGGTGTGGTTAATAAGAGTCAGCAATAACTTGATAGCACATGATTAATGAAAAAAGTGATTGTTTAATTTCAACTTTGCAATTTTTACCAAACTAGAAAATAGAAAAAGGGGTTTATATAAATAACTAACATGAGTTCAAATAAAAGAAAATTTTAAGAGGAGAAGGATTCAATTCAATTCAAAGATCACAGAGATGAAGAAGCCAATATAACTGTTTCCTATAATTACACAAAGTTATAATTATTGCATATAGGGAGAGATTGTCTAGGGAAAAAAAGTAGAAAGACGGTATAAAGCATAATAGTTTACATGAAAGCTATAGTTTAAACTCTGTATGAATGTATGTGTATGCGTGCATGTATAATTTAAGAGAAAAACTCTAATATAAAACTTAACATAAACTGGCATAGTTTTATTTCATTTATAGGCATTGCAAGTAGCATACTTGAAAACTCTTCTATAGTATCTTTCATTCCTTCTGTAGATAACACCCGTACACTGGCTATCAGAACAATCTTTATAATTATGAGATACAGGCAACATACAAAGACAAACATCAAAGACTACATTCCTTTAACTTTTATACATATTCTGTTGGAGTTAGGAGTTCATTTTAAAGAAAAAACAACTCTCACATCTTCAAAGGGGATGCCAAGGTTTTTCATCTGGCTCTTAATTCCATACTCCATATCTTATTTTACTCCTGAAATTTTGACCTTCTGTGCTAGCTCTCTTGGGTTTGTCATAAGTGAGTAGAGGCTAATGAGTAGACATCCTTAAAATTCAAAAGTATTAAATTCCCACATTTTGAAGTAAATGAAATAACAAGCATTACTGAGGTCATTAAATCCAATGTCTGAGATTACTTGAATGTACCACTCTTCTTGAACCGATCATAAAACCAGTCTATCACAAAGTATCATGAAGTTTCTTTCACCTGCTTGGCACTCTGGAAATACAGAAGCAGATGATACTGCATCAGAATCCCTCTACCTTCCTCCATTTTCATATTATGAAATCTGAAAGCACAACTATTGTACATCTTCTATACTTTTTTGTTAAAAAACTAATCTTACCTGCAATGACTATGCTTTTGAACACAAGTTGATAGGAGACTTTTTAAATTATTCCTGTGATTGACTATGTGTAAACAGAATGCTAAACTAGATAAAACTTTGCTCTAATATAAATAAAGCTATTTTTATTTTCTCATATTACTTTTATATTTCCTTTAGCCAT
Organism: Azemiops feae; assembly: GCA_023970755.1. Classification (NCBI taxonomy): domain Eukaryota; kingdom Metazoa; phylum Chordata; class Lepidosauria; order Squamata; family Viperidae; genus Azemiops; species Azemiops feae. The sequence continues at coordinate 1,880,461 of JALGBA010000164.1, read as the reverse complement.
ATTTTTAATAATGTAATTATTAAAAAACCTGAGAAATTCATACCTGTTGAGAACCCTTATGTGCCTGTAGTTAAATAAGCCTCAGACAACACATAGACTTTGAAGCTGGAGAACAATCATTTTCCACCTCTGGCTGAGGGCTGAAATTAACAAAAGAAAGACTATAATTCAGGAGGAACTAATTGTGTTTCCCACAAGTGGAAAGTACTCTGTTGTTGCATATGCTGTGAAATCCCATTATATAATTTTAAGATGGATTCTTGGTTTAGTTAATGGAAAATGCTCTGCTTCAGCGCACTTCAAGTTCTGTAATGTAATATACAGTTTAGATTATATGGCCATGAAATCTGAAAATCGAATCAAATTTATTTTTTCATATGCAGAAGTCATTTTGTTAGTGACTATCATTATATCCCGGCTAAGTTTAAGAAAGAAGAAAAACAAAAAACAAAAAGTGAGCATTTAAAACAACCTAATAGGTTAAAACTATTCAGCATCTCTTAATGTGACTATATTATACTCTTCTAAAGCTCATGAAAGAAATATTATGGGGACCAATGAACCCACCTCTATCCGAAGCTAAATATCAAAACTAACATATAGCCAAAGTTAATCAGTTTTCAGTTCCAATAGTTTTAGCAATAGATTATTACAGTCCTTGCCTAGGAAAAAGGTCCTTTGAACATTGTGTTAGCGTTAATGTTCTGAATAATCATGTATAAGATTTCAAGAAAACCAAACAAAGATAGAAGAAATATAATGAAAGTCTGTACTACATAGATGTCAACATCCAAGGTACCTTAGAAGATATTCCATACTTCTAGGAACCTCTAATATTAGAAGTTGAAGTTAGATCAGCACTCTGGTCATTACCAAGGAGGAAAGCTTTGGAAAGCTATGGAAATCTACAGAAATTTGGCAAGCAACAGAAGAAGAATCAGTATACTTCTAACTAAACTATGCCAACAAATCTGGAGAATGGCAGAGTGACTAACTAAATGGGAGTGCTCAGTCTACATATAAGTAACAAAGAAAAGAGACCTAATGGAGTATACAAACTCTTCTACAATATTATTATTTTGCATGCTACAAACATATTGCTTAGGATCATCCATTGCAGATGAGAGCCCAACATTGAAAGGGAGATGGCAGATGTTCAATCCAGTTTTAGAAGGACATTTATGAACTGCTATTGCTGATGAATAATTCTGAAATCCAGAGCACAACAAAGAAGTCATATGTGTTTCATTTATTAGAGGAAGGCCTTTGTGTTGATCATGTCAAGCTATATACAGTGCTTAGAAAAATGAGAATCCTAGGGCAGCTTATAGTCCTCATCAGTGGTGGGATTCAAATATGTGAACAACCGGTTCTCTGTGTGGATGCTGCTTCCAGAAGTCCATTCTGGGCCTGGGCAACAAAAAATTAGCTACTGGTTCTGCCGAACTGGTGCAAACCGGCTGAATCCCACCACTGGTCCTCATGCAAAACCTGTACACATATCAAGGAACGACAGTTCAAATGCAACACAGTGAAACAGATTAGCTCCAGTTCAATGAAAGAATGAGGCAATGCTACATATTCTCCCTTTATTTATTAAGCCTACATGTAGAATATATACATAATGTATATATTCTAGTGTATACATACATTTAGATTTACAAAAAGATTAGATTTATCCTTCCTCAAATACCTCTCTGTGCAATGAGAGTTGGCATGGAAGTTTATTTACATTCATTGAGTAGAAAAGAGGATATTATTGAAGACAATATTGTTGGACAGAGCTGCAAATGGTTGTGTATACCATTGTTTAACAGTGTGAAGCCCTTGAATATAATTCTTACCCCACCCCCCAAAAGGCGTTGTTTGAGATAAGCTGTTTGCTTGCTGTTTTTGTTTTTGTTTTAAATTGTGTATGTCTGTATAATCCCAAAAGGGTTTCTCTTTCCTTCCAGTTTTGTTCTTCCTTTTCTTTTTCCATCATGTCCCAATCAGTTATCCCTTCCCTTTTCACCTTTCATCTCCATCATGTATTTTTCTTCTTTTCTTGCATCTTTTATAAAGGCCATAATTGTATGCTTTTGTGTGTGACAGACAATCATATGTAGATAGAAAATGTATTGATTTTAATTAGTAGTTATTCATTCAAAATTATTTTTCCTACCCTAATACCTACATACTAATGTATAAAAGGTTGAGGTTAGCAAATTTAGGTTAATAAAATAAAAATGTACACCACACTAGGTTCTTGTCTGTATATATATATATATATATATTTAGTGACTATTCTTCCTTTGGGAACAAGTTGTCTTAAATTCAGAATCATCAGTACTGACATGGATTGAATTTATTATGCTATGTCAATTTTTTTTCATAGAAATGGCAGTTAAGTAGCAGTAAGCTTTGTGACAAATTTTACAGTCGAAAACAGTTTTATCTGTATGTTCCAGACTGTATGCCTTGGCAAATGTGATTTGAGAAACTTCTAATTCTGTTTGCCTTAATGGGCAAAAAGACAAACAAAACAATGCCTGTAATTAAAAACAACTATAGCTGAAAAGCACAACAGAAAAAGCTCTGGACACAAGCAATAAATAGCTAAGAACTCAAAACAATAGAAATTGGAAGATTTAATGCTTATTCAAATTCACCACTCGGGTAAATCATTTAAACCAACTGCAAATAGAAAATACATATACATTTTTGGACAATCTTCTTTGAGACCACGAAGAATTAGTATGTGAAGAGAAAAATAACTTCAATAATGAGCAAATAGAAACTTAATTAATACTCCTGCTTATTCCCATATGTTATGTCTGATGCAGGAAATTCTTGCCAAATGGCATTGTACTTCCTGACTAAATTCTTACTTAGTTTTGTTAATCAAGACACAGAGTATAATTTCTACCTTAGAATAGATAACAGTCATAATAACTAAATTAATGAGTGAAACTGGTACTCAAGTCGTTGATGCAGAATGACTTGATGGGAGACAAATAGACAACTAAAAGGTACTTTTCAGGCATAAACATTCTTGCGTACAATATTACAAAATTCCAGAATGTCCAAATTCTTCAAGACATAGAGAATGTCCTGAGATTAATATTTGTCATGTTAAGCTTCTTTTTTTAAAAAATAAATAAATTGGGTAGCCAACATTATATCCTCAGAGTTTTCCATAGGCAAACCAATTGTCCAATTTTTTATAGTGCATAGACCTTCACTTATAAACATATTAAATACCTTGGAAAAGGACAATAGAAATCAGGTGATTGTTGGTATTTCCATTATGTTCCAAATGCTATTCTGTGCATTGTACCTAGTTTTATTTTCTTAGAAATTCTAATATGACAGAGTCAAACATTGGCTAAAGACAATAGTTTGCCCAGAAGGTTTGGATATCAGCATCATTTCAAGTGTATAATTTTATTAGAAACAAAACTAGGGGTTATGTTTTTCTTTATCTCTTATGGCATCCATTGGAAACAATCTCTGGGAAACAATAAAGAACATGATTTTAACATAGAATCACACTTTGCTGAATAGACAAAAAATCAACTAAAGATTTTGCCTTGGTTTCTTATCTTTTTAATAACCATTCCAAGGACACAACTGTATTTTTTTTTTGGCTTTTTAAATGTATCTGACATTTTGCAATTAAATGTTTGTAGTGGTGGTAGCAGCTAAACTCCAAGATTCCTTTCTATAAAACTTATTCTTATTATTCTTCTAACTTAGGCTCAATCTGTATTGAGAAAGAAACTGCTATGCTATTCTATGGAATATAATAGGGAAATGCATCTTTAAACCAAATACAACAGAGGAAATACATGGATTGCTGGCCCTATTAATAGATTCCAATGAAATCAGACATGCAATTGTTTTGAAACACTGTATTGTGGTGAATTTGATTCTACACAAATAATATACCCTGAAGCATTAGTGGATAACTTTATACATTTTTAATTACTTTATTTGAAATTTAAATAAAAAACGAATCTAGTTTATTTAAAATATAGGGCTAGCACATTTGAACTGAAAAAAATCCAGATGGCCATTATCTAGCAGCAAAAGATCAATATTTTTATAGTGTTGTTACATCCCATTTAGTAATTATATTGATTTTTGAATGCTAGATTTCGAAACTTTATTGAAAATGATGAGCATCTCCAATCATTTTTATTTACAGAAATATATCCGGGACTAAGGACCTAATGTGAATATTTGTAAAATGGGACACTTGCAACTCAGTGCTTCATTGAAAATATATCCAAAATAATACACAACGATAAACTTGCATGGAAGAGAGATTCAGGGTGCAAGTGGAACTACACAGGGCAATATGGAGAAAAGTCACTAGTTTATGTTCTAGTAACAGATGGTTTTATAACAGAATACAGGTAGTTCTTGACTTACAACAGTTCATTTAGTGACCGTTCCTAGTTACAACAGCACTGAAGAAAGTGACATGACTGTTTTTGTCATAACCATTGCAGCATTCCCAAGGTCATGTGACCAAAATTTGGATGCTTGGAACTGGTTCGTATTTATGATGGTTGCTGTATCCTGGAGTCATGTGACTTTTGCAACCTTTTGCAACCTACTGAGAAGCCAAGTCAATGGGGAAGCCAGATTCACTTAACAACTGGGTTATTAACTTAACAACTACAATGGTTTACTTAAGAACTGTGGCAAGAAAAGTCACAAAACTCACTTGACAAATGTCTCACTTAGCAACATATATTTTGGGCTCAATTGTGGTCATAAGTCGAGGACTATTTGTAGTATAGAGTACATACAATGGCAGCAATTTGTCAGTTAGGTAAATTTCCATGGCAATAATTTTGAAGTTTCTTCCAAAATTTCAGTTTGGGTCCATAACCCCCAAAGGCTACTTATTTTTGTACCACCTGCTAAGAACCAAGGGTTATACAGTATGAAGAACTAGGCAATATCTAGTTCATTACGTTTTTCCATAGTAATCAACCAAATGAATATGAGGATAACACGTTCTCATATATTGGTGTTCAAAGGCGTCTTTGAATGAAATATATATTATCCTTTTTTCTTCTTTACTTCAGAAATGTGTTCTACATCAGAGGTCCCCAACCTTTCTGGGTTGGCGGCCCGGAGGAAAAGGGAGGGGCAGATACGTTTACGCGCACATGTGCAAATGGGGCCGCAAACACATAAGTGCCACAAACAGTGCCGCAAGTATACGCACGACACAAATGGGGCTGCTAGCACCCATGCAATGCTTGGGGTGGTGCTAGCGCCCGCATGATACAAACAAGGCCGCTAGTGCCCACACATCACAAACGGGGCCGTTAGTGCCCACGAGACACTCGGGACAGCACTAGTGCCCGCATGATACAAACAAGCCCACTAGTGCCCACGTACCACAAATGGGGCCGTTAGTTCCTATGCGACACTCAGGACAGCACTAGTGCCCACATGATACAAATGGGGCCGCTAGTGCCCATGCGACGCTAGGAGTCACAAACGCTTGGGACGGTGCTAGAGCCTGCAAAATACAAACAGGACCACTAGCGCCTGCATGCCACAAATGAGGCCACTAGCACCAGTGCACCGCTTGGGGCAGTGCCAGCACCTGCATGATACAAACAGGGTTGCTAGCACCTGCGTGAAGCTCAGGGCGGTGCTTGCGCAAGTGTGGGGTGAGTGCACACACACACTGGGTAGCCACTCACACGGTCTGGTGGTCAACATCGCTGGGTGGTGGGCCATGGCTCACAGGTTGGGGATCCCTGTTCTACATGATGTTTGAATGTTATACTATCTCACTTTTTAGAACAAAGTGACATACTAGTCTGCAATTCATAAATGCATTACACAAAAATTAATGACATTATTAGCCAACACAGTAGTATTATAATGCATAGAAAGTTATTTCATTTTATTTTCCTAGCAAATTCTACTATCCCTGAAGAAGTAACATGTTCTTTAATTAGATTCTAAAAGATTTATTCAGCAGTAGTATCTGCTAGTTTTCACTTTAATCGAAACTCTAGTTTCTTATATTGTATTCTTAGTTTCAGATTTTTTTTTTACAATTTCACTCATAACATTTACAGTATGTAAATCACAAACTAAATCTTTAAGATATATTATTGTTACAAATGTCAGCTATAGTTAAAATGGAAATTACAGACTTTCTGTTGTCTGATGAAGAGAAGAGACAAAACTCACAAACAATACATTTAAAATCAGAATTTTATATGAGATATTCTTCTGATAACAGTGTCTAGAATATCTGTAATAGAAACTCCTTTTTATAGTTTCATTAGAATTAGCTTTTATTATGACAAATTGAAGTGTGTGTACACTTCCATCAGAGAAGCTTTATGATGTTTTGAGATATTGCTCACATGAAATGTTCATTTTCTTTTTAAAATGGAGGAATAAAATGTTACGTCAGTATTGTTATTTTTAAGCACCTGTATCAATATAAAATTTAATTCAGTAAATTAAAAAAATGCCTTTTTCCCCATCTGGACTTTTACATTTTGTTAACAATTCCCCCCAAAGGCTTAACAAATTCAGTCATATTCCCATTTGACATACCATTTGAACTACTGTTGCATTCCCTGCTTATACACTTGGTCTCAGTCCATTTAAGTCAGCTAGGACACTGGAGTGAGACTAGAAAAAATGCTTTTGGTATTGAGCCAACTCTATGAAGCCAACTAATTTTTCAGACAGAAATAGTTATGCCTGGTGTGTGAAATTTTAGTGTTTATTTGAAGTGCTGTTACATTCTTAAATATACTTGTAAAACTGTGAAAAACACAGCATATTCAAATTAGCATTGATATAACGCATTATAATACCTAATACTAAGCAACAGGAAGCTTAAGTGGTCTTCTGCAACATTGCATTATCTTTGTTTGCAACATAGTTTCTTTGGGCTACTGGCAAATCATGTTAATGATTAAATGAGTTCATGAGTGCAGGAATAAAATTATTCTTGAATCTAACATGCTCCAACAATACATCCTTGGAAGGACTTCATTTTGTCCAAGATTTTTCTATTATCCAAGTGTACAATGCCCACATAGCCTCTTCTATGTTTGCAATTGACATTTTCAAGAGCTTCAGAGTATTGGTCAAGCAGGATTTACTTTGAGGGAGCCATGTTGATTTGCTTCAAAAAGGCATGCAATTCTGTGTACTTAATCATTTTTTTCCTTTGATAATGTGTCCACCAATTTGTCCAGCTGATCAGCTTATAAAGTGACTCATTAGCCTAAAACGTAAGTTAGGTCTTTCCTAGGTTCCCTTTTAAATGGAGCCACTCTGGATACTGAGTTGTTTTGATGGGTAAGTTATATGGTCTGTTCATAATTTTAACATTTGGGTTCCTGAAACACTTTATTTTGTTTTAGACTTGTAACCCTTTTAATAGTAACCTGTGGCATGAACGGCATTAAAGGTGATGACCAGCACATTGAATTGCACTTGGAAACCTACTGGGCAATGGTGCAACTTGGGGGATAATAGTGTTATATGGGCATAATGTGAAATTGATTGAAATGGCTCCATCCTGGACCAGCTGTAGCTTCTGAGTGCTCTTCAAGAACTGTCTCATGTATAACATGTTACAGTAATCCAAATGGGAGGTGACTAATGAAGGAGCCTCTCAGTTTAGAAATGTGCAGAATTGGTACACCATTCCTTTTCAAAAGCCCCCTTGGTCACAGCTGCTAATTCAAGCAGGAGCCAAGAATCAAGGTGGACTTCTAGATTGCACCCCATGCAAAATTAAAAATGGGAAATCCCTGGAACCAGAAGGCTTTAAAATCCACAGTGATTCAGCCTCAAACCACATAGTAATAATAAATAAACATTTATTTATAAATACAATAACAACAATAATAATACCAATAGTATTAAATATAGTAATATTTAAATAAAGGTAGTAATAATATTACCAATAATAATAGGCACCTTTAGTGCAATCCCAAAAGACGTACAGCACCACTTTTACACTATTGGCATTGAAAAAAATCACCATCAGTCAATTTAAAAAGGCAGCTTTACCTGGAACAGCTTATATCCTGTGACAATACCTTTAACACCATTTAACCCCTTATACAGTACCTCTGATACAAATAGGATGTAATCTTTAAGATCAACATGTGGCTTTCCTGGTCTTTAGGAAAGACTCAACAGGTTGATAAAATACCAAATCCAGTCTAAATAGCTGGGTGACTGTGCAACAAATCAATAATAATTCTATCTTGCCAGGGTTAAGCAGAAGCATGTTTTCCCCCATCCAGACCCTCAAAGTCTCTATACATGGGGAAAGTACCTTTGAACCTATGCCTGGTTGTCCCAGGAAGGTCATCAGCATACACACACATTAGTTCCTTCTAATCCCAGCTTCACAAACAAGCAATCTGTGGAGTTGTTCCTCTGAAGATTACTATGATTTCTTGGATGAAAATTTCCAGACCTCCACCCCAACCCTGGGCTTGTGACTGATGCCACAGATGAAACCCAGCCAGGCACACCTCTGACTCCCATTTCCCAGTCAGGTTTCAATAATGCATGCAAGGTCAATCCTCTTGTCCACAATTAAATTAAGGATAAGCCAAGCCTTATCACAGTCTGAGCATGCATTATGTAGCCATATCCAGAAGCTAGGATGTCTCAGGCTTTGATTACCAGGCCCAAGGATTGAGCAGGGATGGCTGGAAGGTAACATCAATGCTAAACACTAGTCACCTTCTTCTCCAAAAGTAGCCACCCCCATCATATCTCCCTCTTCCCATCAGCACTCTAATAGCTCACCTGTCCCTTGTCCTCATCACCTTAGACTCCTCCAACCTAGACTGCTCCACCCCCAAGTCACAGATCCCAACATATCAACCCACCTGAGAGCTGCTTCTGCCTTGCACTCATAATCTCTCAGCTATCTCCCGTCAGTTTGTTTCCACAAACATCAAACAATGAATACTTCCTCAGATAACTTGCTCTGCCTTTACCCTCTCTATTCTCACCCAGGTGGGGAAGAAGAACCATAGCCTACAGAAAGGGGGCAATCCAGGATCTGTTCTTGCAGCAGGGGAAAAAACTAAAGGTAAAGTTTTCCCCTGTCCATCTGTGTCCGACTCTAAGGGGAAGTGCTTTTTCTGTTTCTTAGCCAAGGGAGCCTGCATTGTCCAAAGAAATTTCCATAGTCATGTGGCCAGCATGACTATATGCTGAAGTACACAGAATTCTGTTACCTTCCCCCCAAAGTGATACCTATTTATCTACTTACAATTTACCTGCTTTCAAACTGCTACGTTGGCAGGAGCTGGGACAAGTAACGGGAGCTCACCCCATCGCATGGCGCTCAAGTCTTGAACCCCAGCTGTCAGCTTTCCAGAAGACTGGCTCAGAGTCTGGGAAAACAGTAACAGAACTCCAAGAACAACATCTCCCCCCTCAACAGGTTTCTAGTCGCTACCAGAAAACTATTGTACATTTTAGTCAACCTTTCCTTACAGATTAAAATTTCTTTTAATATTTCAATTGTGGTTTTAAACTACCTGTATGCATTGTGGAGAGGCAATATGCTCTCACAGAATATTTTTGGAATATGATATGGAGTATGGTAAGGTGAATATTGTGCAGTTTATCCATAATCCTGGAACATTCAATGCTTGAAAATCTACACCCTACTTTCAAATAATAATGTTAACAGTAATTTGTTAAGGACCCAAATGCTATAATAATAATGACTTGTTAGTGGTTTGCTGTATTTTTTTATTCTTATTTTAAAACTTGAGTAAACTTTCATAATATTCATAATCATAATATTGAATTTGTGTAGCAATTGTTGCCATTCCTGGATCAATAAACCATGATCAAAATCACTCATAGTCATTTCCTATTTTTATTATTGTAATATCCTCCTGACAGCCAGTTTGGTATAGTGGTTAAGGAATTGGGCTAGAAACTGCCTGAGTTCTAGTCCTGCCTTAAGCACAAACCAGCTGGGTGACCTTTCTCTGAGGTAATGGCAAACCACTTCTGAAAAAAAAACCTTACCAAGCAGGTCTTGTCCATGCAGTTTCTGAGAAATGGACATAACTGAATGGAAAAACAACAACAACAATATAAGGCTGCCCACCAGCAGTTGTGGAAAAATAACAATCCTCTCCAAACATGGAGATTTGAAACAAAGTTACTTAAACACCCTGCAGCTGTGGCTATTGGGCTCATGGTTAACAGAGCCAAAGCAATCTGATAATAGATTAGCAATTATTTATACAATATAGGAAATAAAAGAGGTGCATCAACAATCATAATTAATTACATTATATAAACAGGAAAAGCCCTATCTCTATATCAGCAATAATGTAATCAGCCAGCCATATTCCTGAGAGAGGTGCCTCAACTTTGTTATCAACCTTCTACATTTTTAAACCAAAGAATAAACATTCCTTTTATTATTAAGATGATCCTAAGATTACCCTTTTTCACATTTCTCAAAATGAAAGTCCATGCCTTGTGATCCGGGTTCTTCTTTCCTCATGGTGACTTTAAACTGCATTACAGTGTCAAATGAATGAATCCTTCAGTTTCTTATTCCTAAATATTTGTGATTCTAAATGCTACTAAAGAAAACATGATTCAAAAATTTATATTATGCCCATTTATTTTATAAATAACCATGATGGCTAACATCAATAAACTTTACACAATTAGGCATTTAGATTGCACATGTTGACTGGTTTCCTTTTACTGCAATAACAAGGAAAAAAGGTCTTGGTGATTCATGTAGACATGGTACCTTTTAAGGCACCTCAAAGTGAGATATCCAAGAATTCATGACTTCAATACCATGTATTGAAACAAGTTGCTTTGCACTGAGAAGAAGTCACTTTGGGTAAACTGGTCAGTCTACTGCTTCAAGCAACTCTGGATGGTGGTTCTTGAAAGAGCAGAATTGAAACCAGAATCTTTTTTTAATCTACTTTTTAAGGCAGAGGAGTTAGTGCATCACTTAACCAGATCAGGTCTACCTGAATAAGTCATTATAATAAACTAGACACCACATGGTGGTCGCAAGCCCAACAGATTACATATTTTTTTAAAAAAAGAAAAGTCCCTTTAAAGGTTTTTTTTTATAATGTTGTATAATTATATAATCACAGCTTCTAAAAATAGCTATGGTGTTATGCCAATACATGTAATGTCTTCATTATCACCATTCCAACTTATTAAAGTGAGACTTCATGATTAATCCAAAACAAGTGTTCAATTTAAAGAGTACAGTTCATTAATAGCTGCATTAGGTACAACATGTCCTAGCTATTTAAAAGTGCAGTTTATCCTATGTTCTAGAAAAAGAGAAAAGACAGTGATAAAACTTTTGAGCTGGCCTCAAACATTAATTAGATTAGGTTGCAATCCTATTCCAGGTGAACTTGGACAAGGGCCACTGAAGAAAAGTAGACTGATTTCTTGAGAAATATTGTCAGATTGTACTACCGTGTTTCCGCAAAAATAAGACCCGGTCTTTTTTTTTTTTTTGCCTCCAAAAGAGGCACCAGGTCTTATTATGGGGGGTGTCTTTTCAACGGTCTCACCTCACAGCGGCAGCACCAACAGCCCCACCCAGCCAGCCCATTTCTTTTGCAGCCAAAGGAAATTCCTCTGCAGCTGAGAATGGAGTTCCGGATTGACATATGCAGTGCCCCCGGCCTGAATTTTGCCATCAGAGGCCATCCGGAAAGGCCTCTGCAGCTGAGAACTGAGCTACAGATTCTGTAGCTTGGTTCTCAGCTGCCGAGGCCTTTCCTGAAGGCTTCTGACAGCAAACTGCAGTCCAGAGGGCGCTACAGAAGAACTGGGCTGGCAAGGCGAGGCAGGTGTCAATTCATGGGAGGCCTGGCTGGTTAAGTATTTCCATGTGTTGTGAGGCTAAAGAGTTTTCTTTCTGACTGCTAGTTGATGTCCATCATTGTGATCTCATAGGCTTCTGCCTGTCTGTTCTACTTAGTGGTTGTTACAGTCTTTACACTATATGTTGTAGATGATTCTTGTTTTGGTGTTTTTGGTCTACTGGGTCTTTTGGTTTACTGAAGATGTTGCAGGGGGGGCTTTAGTTGGTTTGTATGCTATGATAATGCCATGTAGTTGTAATAGTCTGTTCATTGTTTCTGAGATGTTTTTGATGTATGGTTTTATCGCTTTCATAGCTTATGTTACTTGTGCTGTAGTAGGTTGAGAGGTCAGGCACTTTTTGATACAGTTCTATGGGTATCCATTTTGTTGGAAGGTGTTATGTAGAAAATCATTAGATAGAAAACTTTTTGTTGTGTTGTTGAATAACGTTCTAACCTCTTGTGGGAGGTTGGGTTGCTACTTTGGTAAGGGAGCACTTGGTAGTAGTGTGTTTGGTTTTTCAACAGACTTGTGTTTCTAATTTTCAATCCTTTTGTTTGCTGATGATGATATCTCGAAAGTTAGTATTTTGTTGTCTCCTTCTTCCATTGTGAATTTTATTCCTTCGCAGTCATTCAGTATTCACTCATTAATTCAAATTCATGGGTAATGAAAGTCACAAGCTTGGCTTTAAGTTGCAGCAGAAAAACAAGCCAGGCTCTATTTGTTTTTCAAGCAATTGTAAGAAAATAAGAGCGGTGATAAGACTAATAATTTTGTCTTGTACTGGCTGATTGAGATGGACATAAGAAAGATTTTAGAATTGACTACAAATGTGAACACTCCTCTGAGATCTCAGGATTGGGTAAAAATCACAAACAAAATCTGTCTATATAGAAGTTCTAAAATTAAAATGAAAAAAACCATTTGTCATCATTCCCTATTTATAGATACACACAAACACAGAGAGCATCATATCTTGTGTAACAGGAATAATAGAATAGTTGTATGAAACCGCATGGAAATAAATGCAAATTAGTTAATAATATACAGTAATGTTTGTATTTCATTACTTAAAGAAACATAGAATTAAGTGCACACAGGACAAATCAACTATTATGTAAGAGTGAATGTTTTCCCTGTTTTCACCTAGAGAATAAAAACCATTTTTTTTTATATAGTACATGGATGCATTAGAAGCAAGGATAGTTTTCAAGGACATAAAAGTATGGTAAGGGATGGTGAATGCTATTACTGTATTTTTGTTTATTTGTTTGCAACTTCTTGGTTTCTTATACTTCATATGATACTGCTTACCCTGAAAGGGAACAGTGTACATTCAGTTAAGAGAAGAATGGTCCTTTCATCAACTAGAAGGATGCAATGAATCTTGGGTAACAGCAAAACACAAAGAGTATGAAAATTAAAATACACCATATAGGAATGCAGAAAATGAATTCTCAATCTTCCTCTAAACATTTTCTTTAGCTTAAAATATGCTGTAATTTAAAAGGGATTCATTTATTCAAGATTCAAGATTACCGACATTGAACACTGGCATACAGAATGAAAGACTCAAGGCCAAAACTTGATATTATGCTGAATACATAATAGGCATTTACATCTTTGCTTTCTTTTTAATTAACTAGGAGTTCAATTGAAGAATTATCTTTGGGATGTAGCGCAGAGAAAGGGGAAAGGAATAACTCTCCTTCTTATGTGTAGAATGACGTGTTTTTTCCTATTCCTACTTATCTCAGAGCTGCTGATTTATTATTTAAAGATAATGGGATAGCTACAGAATACAATTATGGAATCTTTTTTTTTAATAATCTTATGAGGGGCTGTTCAGCTCGTTTAAAATCACTAATTTCTCTTTTATTTCATAAATTAACAAATTGCAATGAAATAGGTCCAAATATTAACTAAGGAAATCTCTGACTGTAGCTCACTAATTTCATATCCACAGCCCTATTCCATATCCGTACTGAATTCCTTTCCTCCCCTCTCTGGGTATTGTATCTTTTCCAGAGCAAGAATAGAAAAAGCTCTTTCACTTAATGACAGGGATCAAGCTGAAAATGTTTCTGACTACAAAACTTATCAGTTACCTTCTCTGATGTCAGTGAAGGCTATTTAAAAGTTTATTTGCTGAATGTAGATCCTTTTTAAGGAAATAAAGAATTGGATAATCAGAGTATTTTTGCAGTCTTCCAGTCACTTAAAGTACCACAAATCTATATGAATATGCATGGATATATTTCAAAATAAATATGTGAACTGAACTCTGAATAATCATGTTAGGAATAATCATAGTTGAATGACCCTGATCACATATGAGAATCAAAATGATCTTCATGCCACTACAGACCTCCATTAGTGGCACCATCTTGATGTTAACATGGGAAGAAGTACCAAATCCCATAGCTACTCTCTCTAGGATAGACTAGAACCACCCATTCAGAAAGGAGCAGAAACTTTGCCTCAAATTCCTATATGGCCAAGAAGGATACTATGGCTAAAGTCACTTAAGTGAGATGGGTGGTATATCAATTTGATAAATAAATAAATAAATGGTATGATACATTACTGAAAAATCTAAAAGGCCAGTAAAGCATCACTCTCTCCATTCAGATCCCAATGGAAGTAACTCACAGGAGTGTTTATTTATCAGTGATGAGTGATGTCATAAAACTAAGTTCAAACCACTGAAAATAGAGTTTTCCAATAGTTCTTTTATTCTTGTGTTATTCGGACAAAACGTAAGATAAGCTTGCAACTAAACATAATTAATTAAAGGCCTGGAGACTAAAACATACGAAGAACGGCTGCAGGACTTAGGTTTGGCTAGTCTAAAGAAAAGAAGAAATAGGGAAGACATGATAGCAGTATTCCAGTATTTGAGGGGCTGCCACCAAGAAGAGGGGGTCACATTATTCACCAAAGCACCAAAGGGCAGACAAGAAACAATGGCTGGAAACTGATCAAAGAGAGAAGCAACCTGGAATTAAGGAGAAACTTTCTGACAGTGAGGACAATTAACCAGTGGAATAACTTGCCTCCAGAAATTGTGGACGCTCCATCACTGGAGATTTTTAAGAAGAGGCTAGACAGTCACTTGTCTGAGATGGTATAGGTCAGTGATGGCTAACCTAAGGCACATGTGCCAGAAGGGGCACTCAGAGCACTCTCTGTGGGCACGCTGCCTCACTCTTTGGCTAGGTTTTCACAGGAAAAAGCCATTTCTCAAGCCCCTTCCTAGCCAAAACAAGCCTCCGGAGGGAGCGCGCCTCACTCTTCGGCTAAGTTTTTGCAAGAAAAAGCCATTTCTCAAGCCCCTTCCTAGCCAAAACAAGCCTCACTCCGGAGGCTTGTTTTCACAGGATTGATATTAAGAAGAGCGAGGCGTGCTCGCTCCGGAGGCTTGTTTTCGCTAGGAAGGGGCTTGAGAAATGACTTTTTCCTGTGAAAACTTAGCCAAAGAGCTTGCAGTCTCTGCGAGATCTCTGTTGGGATAAAGTCTTTTAACTTCTATACAGCACTTCCAAACACAGCCAGTCCCTGCATTTGGAAGCGCTCCATAGGTGCCGAAACATTTTTTATCCCAATGGAGATCTGGCAGAAGGCTCCATTTCTCAAACGCCCCATTCCAGCATATGGAGCTTGCAGTCTCTGCCAGATCTGGCGGAGATCTGGCAGAAACTGCAAGCTCCATAAGCCTGGAATGGGGTGCTTGAGAAACGGAGCCTTCTGCCAGATCTCCATTGGGATAAAAAAAAAATGGGACGCTTGAGAAATAGAGCCTTCTGCCAGATCTCCGTTGGGATAAAAAAATGTTTTGGCACCTATGGAGTGCTTCCAAACGCAGGGACTGGCTGCGTTTGGAAGCTCTCTATAGGAGCTAAAAGACTTTATCCCAACGGAGATCTCACAGAGACTGCAAGCTCTGTATGCCTAGAATGGGGTGCTTGAGAAATGGAGCGCTCCTTTCCATGCAGTCACAAAGGATGCTTGCGTTTTGAATAACCCCATCAGAGCACAAACACTCCACAATCCACAATGCCAAACCCTAACCCCCACCACACCCCAGGGCATCCACAATGCCAAATCCTAACCCCCACCCCAGGGCAACCACATTCCTTCACTAACCTCCTTTCCAGCTCCGTTCTCTGTGTGCAGGGCAACAAAAGAAGTTTGTGGGACTAAAATAAAAGATGAATCTGAACTTCCAACCTCTCGCAAAAAAAAAGATCTCGCAAAGTTGGAAGGTCTGGTTGAACTTTTTTTTTAACTGGTAGTCCCACAAGTTTCTTTTGTTGCCCTGCATGCGGTGGCGGAGAACAGACCTGGAAAGGAGGTTAGTAAAGGGAGGCTTTGGGGAAGCAAGGGGAGATGGGGAAGGGTCTGCTCTGGCCTCCGCTGCCTCACTCCGCCAGCATCAGGGCTCAGAGGCTTGTTTTCGCCAGGAAAAAGCCATTTCCCAAGCCCCTTCCTGGCAAAAACAGAGCCAAAGTGCACCTCGCTCTTATTGAGAGCAATCCTGCAAAAACAAGGATGACAAAGGACAGCACAGTTAGTTCTGAAAATGAAATTCTTAAAGTGTGGAATTCTCTGCCAAATAATTTTAAGTCAATAAAAGCAATTGGGATTGCTTTCCTTACTTTGTTTGGATCATCTTATGCTTGTGAGCAGCTGTTTTCAGCTTTGAATTATATCAAATCTGACACCGGAAACAGACTAACAGATGACCCGAGTGCTGCATTTGTTGCTCTCAAACTTACAAAGTATGAACCAAGGTTAGACAAATTATCACATGCATACAACAGCAAAAAATCACATTAATTGTTTAAAAGTATGCCAAATGCAAACTTTTACCTTTCAATAAAAAGTTGTTTGTGTCATTGAAAGCTTTGTTATTATGTTTTTCTTTTAAGACAAAAGATGTTAATATATGAGTTGTTTTTTCTAAATTAAAACCTCAGTATTCAGGTTAAATTGCCGTGTTGGCACTTTGCAATAAATAAGTGGGTTTTGGATTGCAGTTTGGCCACTTTGTCTCTAAAAGGTTCGCCATCACTGGTATAGGTCCTCCTGCTTGAGCAGGGGGCTGGACTAGAAGACCTCCAAGGTCCCTTCCAGCTCTATTCTATTCTATTCTATTCTATTCTATTCTATTCTATTCTATTCTATTCTATTCTATTCTATTCTATTCTATTCTATTCTATTCTATTCTATTCCTTTATATTTATACATATATATATAAATAGAATTCTGATTATATAAATAGAATCAGAATAGAGCTGGAAGGGACATTGGTCCAGCCCCCTACTCAAGCAGGAGAGTTTATACCATTTCAGACAGGTGGCTGTCCAGCCTTTTCTTTAAAACCTCCAATGATGAAGCATCTACAACTTCTGAAGACAAGCTGTTCCATTGATTAATTGTTCTTACTGTTAGGAAGTTTCTCTTTAATTGCAGGTTGCTTCTCTCTTTGATTAGTTTCCATCCATTATTTCTTGTTTTGCCATTCTGGTACTTTGGAAAATAAATTGACCCCCTCTTCTTTGTGGCAGTCCCTCAAATACTGGAATACTACTATCATGTCACCCTAGACCTTCTTTTCTCTAGACTAGCCATTCCCAATTCCTGCAACCATTTTTGTCTCCAGGCCTTTAACCATCTTAGTTGCTCTTCTTTGCATTTTTTCCAAAGTCTCAATATCTTTTTGTGTTGTATGGTGACCAAAACCTGATGCAGTATTCCAGGTGTGGTCTTACTAAGTATTTATAAAGAGATACTAATATTACATGTGATTTTGATTCTATGCCTCTGTTTATAGAACCAAGGATTATGTTAGCTTTTTTGGCTGCTGCCACACACTGCTGGCTCATGTTTAAATTATCGTCCACTAGGACTCCAAGGTCCCTCTCATAGTTACCATTTTTTGAGCCAGGTTTCGCCTAATCTGTACTTGTATCTTTGCTTTTTCCTGCTTAGGTTTTTCTCCACAGTAAATTTCATTTTGTTGGAAAGGGCCCATTGTTTAAGTCTGTCAAGATCTTTTTGGATCCTGAGTGTTCTGTTTTGTGAGTTGTAGGCATTGAAGAGGCGAGAGTTACAACAGGTACTTTCTTTATTATAAATGAACAGAACAGAAGCAACACTGGCTCCACCCCTTTTATACAAGAAGCCTGGGGATTTGTAAACCAATGGCTGCACGTCTCTTTTCTCACGCAGAACATTCTTCCTGGGCTTTCAGACACCAAGTCTAGCTAGCAGGCAACACCTTGCACCTGCTGTCTCAACAAAGCTCAGTACATTACACCCCTCCCCCCTGGTTTGGAAGTATAACGTACCCATTAAAATAATAATTACTGCCTCCAGTGGAGACTTCCAAAACACTCAAACATCCTAGGGCCTAATAACAACACCCTAGGACCTCTCTAGGATGTGGCGATGCCACATGTAGTGCAGGACATCGTAATCCTTACAAGGACATTCTTTAGAGCATGTTCTGAATTCTAGGCTTTCGCTGACAGAACCCTCACGTAGTCCTGCAAGAATTTTGGGGGCCCTCTGGCCCGCTCTGATCTTCTCGGAGGTGCAGCGACTGCCCGGCCTGCAAGCTTGCCCACCGGGCTCGGCAGACCAGGGCTTAGGGACCCGCCTAATGTGGTCAGAATTGGAGCGTGCAGGCTGGCCGGTTGGCTCAACTCTGCATGCCGGTTTAGGGTGGAATTCCCCGGAGGGGTGGTATTCCCCTGATCGGCATAAGTAGCCGGTTGGAACTGTAGACTCAATTCAGAGTTCCTCTGTGGGGTGGAATTCCCCGGATCGGCGTTAGCAGCCTGTTGGGAGCGATGTCCCGTAGGTGTGAAACCGGCCATTGGAGTGGCTTGGAAAGCCGATTGCGAGCAATGTCCCATGGACGTGGTGCCCAAGTCAGGAGCCACCTCGATGGCAAACCCCTCTTTAGATAATTGCAGTGATCTGCTGTCACTGCGTGGTTGATCTTCCCGATCAAGATCAAGGGCTTCCTCCCCCCCGAGAGCAGAGCAAGGAGCGGCAGAGTGGCTCGGCAACCTCCAATGAAGCTGGTCAATGTGCCGTCTCAGCACGTGACCATCCTCCAACACCACTTCGTATGAAAGGGGCCCAGTAACCCTGCAAACCACAGCTACCACCCACAGAGGGCCTTGACCGTAGTTTCGGGTCCATACCAGATCACCCACGTTCAATCGCCTCAGTGCCCGCGGCTGTGACACCTGTGATGCAACCCGGTCTGGGTGTAATCTATCAAGCTTGGTAATAAGGCGGCGACCCCATCAGAGCTCAGCGGGGCTCTTGCCCGTAGAGGTGCATGGAGTGGTGTGGTGGCAGAGAAGAAAATCTGCCAACTGGTGATGCCAGTTGCCATGCGTGATCCTTTTAAAGGAGTCTTTTGTTGTCCGCACCATACATTCCGTTTGAAGCTGGGTGGAACGGTGCCGATGTAGCATGTTGAATTAAATTCGCCCAAAGGAAGGATTGGAATTCCGACGAAGTACATTGAGCTTCGTTGTCGGAGACAATTACTTCTGGAAGGCCGTGAGTGGCAAAAATGCCGCGAAGCACCCTGATGGTAATAGTGGTGGTCGCAGCGGACACTGGAACTACTTCCAGCCACTTAAAGTGACTGTCCACCGCAATGAGGAAGAGCTGCCCCTGAAAGGGACCAGTGTAGTAGATATGGATCCTCGACCAAGGAGCATGTGTTGTTTCCCACCTATGGACGGGAGCTTGGGGCATTTCTGGCCTGGACTGCTGGCAAATATTGCACCCTTGGACCTGGGCTTCGATCTCTTTATCGAGCCCTGGCCATCAAAGGTAGCTGCGTGCAAGCGCCTTCATGCGGACTATTCCCAGTTGTCCCTCATGCAGAGAAACAAGGACTCTAGTCCTCAGTGAGGTCAGGATTACTACCCTACTCCCCCACAGTATACAACCCTTAAAGGTGGATAGCTCATGCTTCCATTTCCAGAAACTCTGGAATTCCGTGCCAGGACACGTGTCCAGCCATCCCATGAGCACCCAGCTCAACACGCGTATTAGCGTGTTGTCGGTAGCTGTTTCTGCAGCTACATCCCCTGCATGGAGAGGGGACTCCGGCAAATCCTGAATAGACAGGATGTGGTTTGCCGGTGCAGGATCAGGCTCTATTTGTTTTAAGGGCAATCTACTAAGGCCGTCTGCGTGGCCCATTTCTTTGCCCGGTTTGTGAACCAGACAATAATCGTAAGCAGAAAGGAATATTGACCATCTCAACATTCTAGGAGAGATGATTTGGGGTGTCTGCTTGTTTGTTGTGAACAACCCCAGCAGTGGCTTGTGGTCCGTGAAGACTGTAAAACGGCGGCCATACAAGAAGTCATGGAACTTCTTGATGCCCGCCACAATTGCCAGCGCTTCTCTTATCTATTTGTGTGTAATTGCGCTCAGCAGTAGATAGAGTCCTTGAATAATAGGCAACCGGAACTTGTGTTCCATCAGCCCTAAGATGACTTAAGACCGCCCCTATTCCGTATGGGGATGCATCACACGCTAAACTGGCAACTGCTCATTGAAATGAGCCAACACTGCATTTGAAGACAATAAAGCCTTAACCTCAGCAAAACTTTTGTCGTGGACATTTGTCCACTTCCACGGGGCTTGTTTGTCTAAGAGCCGGTGTAACGGCTCCGCCACAGCGGCCTTATGGGGAAGGAAGGCGTGATAAAAATTAAGGAGCCCCAGGAAGACTTGAAGCTCCCCCTTTGTTTGGGGCCTGGGAGCCTGCTGAATCGCTTTGAGCTTGGATTCAGCAGGATGGATGCCTTCAGCATCAATACGGAACCCCAGGAATTCTGTGGAAGTGACTCCAATTTTACACTTCTCCTTCTTGAGCCTTAGCCCCGCTTCGCGGAACCGCCTCAAAACGGCCCGAAGCCTATCTGCCAAGTTGTCTACCGACTCCCCTGTGATGAGGACATCATCAAAATATGGGCAAACCCCTGGAATATTTCAGAGCATGCGCTCCATCGCGCTCTGGAATATGCCCGGGGCTACATTCACTCTGAACTGCAGTCTTCAGACCTTGAAAGCCCCCCTGTGAGTTACGATCATTTGGGCCTCTGCCGTGGCATCGTCCATCGGCAGCTGCTGATAGGCCTGAGCCAAATCTAATTTGGCAAAAATACGCCCTCCCTGTAAGGACGCCAGAATATGGCTGACTATCGGCACCGGATAGGAGTGCTGCTGTAGAGCTTTATTTAGGGTACATTTGTAGTCAGCACAGATTATGACTTCTCCATTGGCCTTTAGTGGTGTGACAATAGGGGTTTCCCATGGACTACTGTCCACAGGTTCCAATATGCCCTGCTGGAGCAATTTATCTATCTCAACATTTATCTTATGCTTTAGAGCAAACGGCACCCTCCGAGGTTTGATCCTGATTGGTGCTATCGAGGGATCTAGTCTTAAAGCGATAGGAGGTCCTTTGTAAGTCCCTAACTCTGGGCTGAACACATCAGCAAACTCCTTACAAACGTCTGTAAGGCTTGCCGTTTGCAGGCTGTTTAGGCCAGTCACTTGAATACCCAGTGCATTGAACCAATCAAGTCCAATCAGTCTTGTGCGGTTGCCTTTGACCACCACGACGTCCAATGGCCCCTCGAACTCCCTGAATTTCACATGGAGTGTAGCTTCCCCTTTTACACTTACTCTGGAATTTTGGAAATTGGTCAAGAGGATGTTCGACGGCCTAAGCTTAACCTTATGGCCACTCTTATAGCAAATCTGCTCCAAGGTTTTCTGTGAAATGATTGATAGAGCGGAGCCCGTGTCCAGCTCCATACCTAAGGGGACTCCCTGTAGCGAGACTGTAAGGTGCAGCTTTTTCTTTAACGGCTGGTGGGCCCCTGTCCTACACACATTTCTCCTAATCGCGCGAAACCCCACCCGGTTCTGACTGGGGACCCCGGTACCTTTCCGAGGCAACTCTTCCAAGGACCAGTCTTTTGTGCGACCCAAACAAACAGAGGCGATGTGGCCTTGCCGGCCACACACCTGGCAAATTGCAGAGCGGAACCGATAGTCGGCCCGCTTGTGGTGGCCTCCGCACCCGATGCACCGAGGGAAGACAACTGCCTTGTCAGGATGCTGGGTGGGCCTTCTCTCCTGCGGTTGCTGCAGCCGGTTGACTTTGACATCTGACTCAGAGTCATCAAGTCTCTCTGCGTCCTCCTGGTGAACAGCCCGGGGTTTGGAGAGTTCTTCGATAGCCGCAAGGCCTTAACAGCTCCGCCCGCCGCTTCTTCTGCCATGATCTCCTTCAACACATCTTGGAATGACACGGTTTCTCTGGCGAATATCTTCTGCTGAAGATCGCAGCTCCTCAGCCCACACACGAGCCGGTCTCGTAGCTGCTCTTCCAAGTCCTTAAACTCACACGGCCATGCCGCTTGCCATAGAGCTGCCATGAAGTCTGCAACGGACTCCCCGGGTGCTGGTCCTGCTGTTCGAAAGCATGTCGCCAAGCGATGACCAACAGCTTTGGCTCAAAATGTTGTTTGAGCATTCTTTTCAGCTCCACGTAAGTGATGGACTCCAAGGGTGCCGGAGCAACCAGGTTCTCTGCTATATCAAAAGTTTCTTGCCCACAGATGCACAACAGCGTCGCGGCCTTTAGTCCATCCTCCTGAACCTGATTTACTCTGAAATAATTTTCCACCCTTGCAACGTAGGAGCTCCAATGTTCAGGGTGCTTTACGTCGAATTCCAAAAGACGCCCAATCTTAGCCATGATGTACTGTTGGTGGCCTATTCAACACCTCGTGCTGCGCAGGCTTCTGACACGGTTCCAAGATGACTCCTAGCGGCACTCTCCCCCAGCGATTCTGGACTGGCAGGCAGAGCGAAGGAGTTGGAATGCCATCTCTCAGCTGTACAAGGCTTTCCATGGTGGGTCAGCGCTTGACTTTTGCGGCAGCACGATCCCACCTTCATCACCAATGTTCTGTTTTGTGAGTTGTAGGCATTGAAGAGGTGAGAGTTACAACAAGTACTTTCTTTATTATAAATGAACAGAACAGAAGCAACACTGGCTCCACCCCTTTTATACAAGGAGCCTGGGGATTTGTAAACCAATGGCTGCATGTCTCTTTTCCCGCGCAGAACATTCTTCCCGGGCTTTCAGACACCAAGTCTAGCTAGCAGGCCACGTGGTCTGCTAGCATCTTTGGTGCAACGCCTTGCACCTGCTGTCTCAACAAAGCTCAGTACATTACACCGAGCTTGTCTTCTGGGGTGTTGGCTACTCCTGCCAGATTAGTGTCATCTGCAAATTTAATGAGTTCCCCTTCTATTCCCTCATCTAGGTCATTTATGAAGATATTGAAGAGTACTGGGCCTAAGACGGAACCTTGTGGTACCCATGATTTGTTCTTAGTTATTAAAGCTGACACGTGAACACACACATACAAAAAATGCCAAAAACAACAAAAAAGTTTGTGTTGCTCCTGGCTTCTTGAGTACACTCAGAGCCAAACTACAAAATCAGGCAGTAAGCTCACTGATTCTAGCATAACTTGCTTCAAAGAAACCCTCACCACCAACAAATTTCCAGTTTTTTTTTTAACCATGTTCATAATGGGTGTTTAATACATCAAATAAAGGCAATAAAGTTAAACTTTGACTCAATCAACTAACTGAAAATCATGTTCCCATTTTGAACTTCGTGTATGACTAATTACATAATTTTAAATAAACTTATAAGAATGTAAGGATCACAAATGAGAATGTTAAATTTTAAATAACAAGGAATTAACAAATGCAAGGAAATAAATAAAAATAGATTGTTGTGTGTCTGTGACCTACAAGGAAGGAATAGAATGTACAAGATCTGAATGAAGATAGTCTGATATTGTGCACTTGATGTGATGAATTTACATATGGAAGTATAACTGTAAGTTTAACTTTAATAAATAGCAAAAATGTATGTCAGAAAGTATGAATTAGTATCAGCTACATTTTATGGGTGCATAAAAGGAATTCATAGGTTGGTAATAAGTACATGTCATGCTCCAGTGAATTGGATAATGGAATGATAATAGATAAACTTGGGGAACAATTATGTAACATTCTGAATAACTACATCCAGAAGAAAATATTAGTCTACTAGGTGACATGAATGAATGAGTGAAAACGAAATAGAGAATTTTAAAAGATGTTATTGGGCCATTTGGAGAGCTATGAATGATATTGAGAAAGGTGATTGACGAGGATCTCCTTAGAAGAAGATATGTTTGCTTTCTATAACATTCTATTCATAGGTACACGTGGCAAAAGAAAATATAAATTTAATTAATAATAATAAATCCAAAGTATAATTTATTTGAGTAATGTATGATGAAAGGTTACTAGAAGGAGTGGAGGATACAAGTGTAATCTAAAATGTGGAACAGATACTTTTTGGAAGTGTCAAGAATGGCTCTTTGGAAAAGAAGGGGGGGGGAGATAATAATGAGAGTAAAAATAGGATGATGGCAGGATGAGAAGTATGAATCATGTGTGAAAAGATTTAGAAGATTTCCAAATGGGTATTTTATTTCAGTGTATTGCAGGAGGCAGATATTTTGTGAGTACATGTTTTTTTGTTGTCTGAAATAAAATGAGTAATTTAACTGTGTTCTACTGTAAGTAAACAGAGCTTACCACAGAGTTAAGTGTCTGGAAGCAAGATTTATTGTTCTCTCTGACATGGAGCCTAGAAATTACATTCTTCCTTTTGGTTTCAGCAACATGCAGTAGCATATCTTATTTTTCTTACATTTCATTTACCTATTTATTATGTGCTCTCAAGCCATATTTGACTCCAAATGATCACATAGATTGATTGATTGATTGATTGATTAATTAATTAAATTCCATTCATTAATTCATGCTTTTTACTAGTTACTCCTCTTACACCATTTATTCTTCTTCCTTTACAACTGGCAGCCTTCCATGGCTGTCACCAGATAATGACTTCTGCCCATCATGCTTTGGTTAATTGGGGCTTTCTTGTAGCACTTTTTAAATAAGATAGTAGATAGATTAGATTATCAATGTTACTTGAACATATGCCAAATGAAACTTTATATACTAATGGTAAGGATAGTAGTATTCAGTTTTGACATTTTGACATAGATACCTGCATATGTTAAATACAACTTAGTTTTAAAATAATTTCAATTTCAATATACTTCATATGGCAATATACTGATTTTATGCAATTTTCTCAACTTTATATGGAAAGTAGTAGGCCCTGTTCATGGCTGCGCCATCTGCTGCAGTAGAGCCTGCTTTTGCAGATCACATTTTAAACAAAACAAAACAAAACAAAATGGCATATTACATATATGCAAAAATTCCATCCATCCAGAAATTATGATTCAAGATATATGTCTATGAATATCCTATTTAATGTTCTCTACTAGAGTTTATATAACCTCCTCTTAAAACCATAACTTAGCAATCATTTTAAATATATGGACATAATTAGAGGCCTGGAACACAGAACAATAAGCATACAGACTTACCATTGGTTTGTGGCCATTTTTTATTTTATTTTTTATAATATTAACCCAATAATAATTTTGACTATTCCCTTATATTTAACTTCTGACACTTGTAAATCTTTATGGAATATCTGAGTTCTGGCAAATATTTCATTCACCATCATTGTAAAAAAAAGTTGATTTAGAAATTTTGGCTACTAAAATATCACTCACTCACCAAAAGACAGTAAATATATAGCCTTTAGAAGGTGCTTTTGATGAGTTTCTCAATATTTCCAAATAGCCGCTAAAGCTTTTATGGTCAGTATGGGACCTATAATTATTGACCTTAATGGAAAAGTACAGAGAAAATACATTGTTAACAAAGAAAAGGAGAGCAATGTCACATGTATGTTTAAATATTTAATGAACCTATATAGGTGCAATCTATTATGTGACAATTTAATTATAATGCCAAAAATCTTTGATAAATAATATTGTGGTGGGACAGCTAATTAATTATTTAACAAAGAAATCAATACCTTCATAAATCATAGTTCTCCATGCAGACAGGCATTCTCATAAGCTTTTTCCTTTTTAAAAAAGTACCTAGGAAACCTTGTTCAAGCTTGCAGGAGCAATTTATTTTCGAGCCAAGACAAGTTTGAATTGAGGTTTAATCATGTCCTTGACAGGCATAAATTATGTTTACCTTATTTTTTATTTTATTTTTTTTGCTCAGTGAATGGCAAGCACTGCTTCATATGTGTTTTTATCCCTCCCATTTCTTACTAAGAACGAAATACTTCATTATGGCAACACCCAGGGTGTTTTTGCTCTATAGTAAATTTTGAACACAGATGGTAACAAATTAGACGTTTAGTTATTATTCCCCCAAAGTATATACTGTATATTTTTGCATGTTAAATTATTGGTTTTTTTAAACTGTTGCAACTACAGTACTTTGATAATATACCTTTTGCTAATGATAATAAACCTATATACCCTCCAAAAGGACAGAAACACTTTTTATCACAGCCATTAAGAGATTAATCTAAGCTAAATCTCGTAAAGTCCTTTCACCATCTTCTGCTGTGTACTCATTCATTTTGATTTTTTTTTAAGAAAAGAAGAAGAAAACCAAACATTATAGATACAGCATGGTAGTCTATTCATTAGATTAGTCTAGATTAGCTCTCTGAAAGAACAAACCAGACCAAGAACAAGAAATAGGATCAACTGTCTCTTAAGTGGAAGAATGGGTTCTAACAGAGCCATATTCATCCTTGAAAAGAGCTACACTCACACAAACACACACACACACACACAAACTTCCCAGATGATAATATTTAGTCAGATTTTGGGGAATATTTTGTTGTGTCTGCAGTGGTGGGATTCAGCCAGTTTACACCATTTCAGTAGAACTGGTAGCTAATTTTTTGTTGCCCAGGCCCAGAATGGACTTCCAGAAGTGGCATCCACACAGAGAACCGATTCACATTTTTGAATCCCACCACTGTGTGTCTGGTAAATTAGTCTTAACAATTATAATCTCAGGAGCTGAGTTTATGTTCTATTTTTTTCCCTGCCTTGATTTTTTTTTAAAAATCAATGTATCATAAATAATTTTATGTGGTGGATAGTGTCACTATTGAACATGTAGATACAATTACAGTTGCTTCCTATTTCAAAATTATCTGTAAACATCTACAATAAAAATAAAACACATTTTCTATTCTTTCTTCACAAAGCAATTTTTAGTGCTAAGTCACAATTTTAAAACTTTTAAGCTTGACTAATATAATGTGTTTTATTTGAGCCTTTCTACCCATACAGCTAAATGGTGAATGGTGAATGAATGAACCTTTATTATCAAAGTATAACATGTATACAGTGAGATTGGCTGAGCCTCCCTCCGTGCCCCCCCCCACAACTCATAGTGACTACAAACCCCCAACTTATTACACCCTGTGAGCTAATTGCACAGCACGCCGGCCTCACGAGTCTGTCATGCATGAAATTATTATGTCCCATTCAAGAGCCTGACAGCCCATGGATAAAAGCTGTTCTTCAGCCTGTTGGTACAGCTGGCTATGTTTCTGTATCTCCTACCCGAGAGTAAAGAGGTACCAACCAGGGTGTGAGTCATCCCTGAGAATTTTCCTCACTCTACCAAGGCAACGGGCCCTGGCAATGTCATCCAGTGGTGTCAGGGAACAGCCCACGATGTTTTGTGCCGTGCTCACCACCCTCTGTAATACCTTCCTGTCCGCGGCTGTCAAGCCAGCATACCAAACCACAATACAGTATGTGAGAACGCTTTCAATAGTAGACCGGTAGAAGAGGGTCACGAGTCGTCGTTCTACCCTGTTCTTCCGCAAGACCCTGAGGAAGTGGATTCTCTGTTGAGCCTTTCTGGCCACCTGGGCTGTATTAATTTTCCAGGTAAGATCTTCACAGAGATAGACTCCCAGGAATTTGAAGGAGGAAACTCTCTCCACACAGTCCCCTCCGATGTAAAATGGGGCAGGTTCCTCTCTTTTCCTCCGGAAGTCTAGCACCATCTCAAGATACGTGTAATTGCTTTTTTAAAAAAAATACCCCGAAGATAACTTCCATAATGGTGAAAAAACACTGATGAAGCGTTTCTGTTCCAATTAGGGGCTGGCAGGTGAAAAGTTAATTTACACTGAACATTCAGTGAAATCTTTTTCCTGCTTTCTTCAGTTTCATTCTTGATCTGCCCTACTGGCAGTTGGTATTTTCATTTTTTTTTAAATAAAACAACCAGTCACACTATTTCATTAAACATAGCTTGACTACCAGAAGTTTAAGCTTGTATGAACTACTGCTGAGAATGTTCTCACAGAAGTTAGGAGATTTGAATTTGCACTGGATATCAATCTGATACCAAGATCAATTCAAAGCATTGAAGTTTATCTGGACACACACATCCTAATTCTAATCTTTCCTTCCTCCATCACAGGAGATTTTAATTCTGATTTATATTTTAGACAAAAAGAATGGCTGTTCTTCTTTCTCCTAACTTACGTATTTTAAAAAGTCTTGCAAATGTTGCATTAATCTGGCTATTTAGTTTGTTGGGTGTTTGGTATCCATTTCTGCCGCATTTACTGTTTTACTAGTCAATTCATATTGCTTACAACAGGAAAGGAGCATTTTACTAAAATAAGCAATTCTATTACATTTCCAGGGAAGGTAAGGTGAATTTAAAGATGGCTCTGTGAAAGCGAAGTCCATGACCAGGGCAATGTGCCCTGATGGCGGCTCCTTGCAAGCAGAATGGTTTTCCCTGCATTTGTGCATTAAGAGACAAAGCAATTAACCATCTGGCTCCCAACTGCAGTAGAGTCTTTTAAAGTAGGAGTCCCCAACCCCCGGTCCATGGACCAGTACCGGGCCACAGCATGCCAGCAACTAGTCCGCACAAAGAAGCAAAGCACCATCCGTGGGATGCAGGCAGCACACAAACCCATGCACTCTCCGGTCCACGGAAAAACCTCTGTCCATGGAACTGGTCCCTGGTGCCCAAAAGGTTGGGGACCTCTGTTTTAAAGGATTCCAAGTTTGCAAACCTCACCTTCTAATCAAATTCAGAAATTGCCCACAAACCATTTTAAAGCTTTTACAGACCTTTATAATGATAAGTTTGAAAAGTCTTCATCAGCTCCAAACAGAAGAATTTTATTTATTTGTTTGTTTGTTTGTTTGTTTGTTTATTAAATTTATTAAATTTATAAAATTTATTGGCTGCCCATCTTACCACATGGTAACTCTGGGTAGCTTACAATTATATATGTATGTATGTGTATGTATGTATTTATGTACACACACACACACACACACACAAACACGCACATAAATAAGTTAATGCCAACCACTAGAATCCAATTACAGATGGAGAGGGCAGGGGCAGGATGAGGGGGAGGTGGGATCTGTTGTTAATTGATCATCCACCTCCATTGTGATGTTTCTCTATTGGGGCCCCAAGCTAACTGACAGAACCAGGTCTTTAAGTCCTTACAAACGGTCAGGAGGGTTGGAGTCAACCACACATTGGAGAGCAAAATGTTCCAGAGGGCAGATGCAACAGCAAATAAGGCCCTTCTCCTGGACCCCCCCCCCAGCTGGAATAATTGGGCCAACGGTGTCTGCAGCATGCCTCCTCTACTGGC
This sequence comes from Azemiops feae, assembly GCA_023970755.1. NCBI lineage: Eukaryota > Metazoa > Chordata > Lepidosauria > Squamata > Viperidae > Azemiops > Azemiops feae. The sequence continues at coordinate 1,850,811 of JALGBA010000164.1, read as the reverse complement.
ACAGGTAGGACAGGCCAATCACAGTGGGATGAGATGGTCCGTCAAGTACTTTGGACCCATGCCATGAAGGAATTTAAAGGTGATTACCAATACCTGAATTGCACCTGGAAGCAGACCAGAAACTCATGGAGCTTGCAGAGTAGTGCTGTTACATGGGCCATTCTTCAAATCCCAAGAACTGCCTGCCTCACTGCACTCAGCATCAACTGTAACTTCTGAATGCTTTTCAATGGTAGCCCCATGTAGAGGGCATTACCACAGTCCAACCATGAAATGACTAGGGTCTGAACGACTGATTGCAGGGATTCCTGATCCAGCAAAGGCTGCAACTGGCACACAACTTGAAGTTATGCAAAGGGTCTCCTAGCTGTGACTGTCACTTGCTATTTGAGAAGGAGTTGCAAGTCCAGGGGAACCCCCAAGTTGTGGATCAGATCAGTCTGGGATACTGCCACTCATCCAGATGAAAAAGTCCTGGATCTCAGGGCCCCAAATACCTAAAGCCATTTGATCTTGCCAGGGTGCAATCAAAGTCTTTTGTCCTCTATCCAGGCCTCCACAGCCTCCAGGCACCATGAGAGGGCAGCTATGGCATCACCTGTGTCACCAGGAGTGGAAATATAGAGTTGATATCTTCAGTGTACTGTAGATGCCCCAAACCATGGTGATGGATGATCTCACCCAGCGGTTTCACATAGATGTTGAAAAGGAATGGAGAGAATATTGAGCCCTGCAGCACACCACAAAATAGCAGCCAAGGACTGGACCTCTCACTCCTTATCAACACTGATTGGGACCAGCCTCGGAGAAAGGAGCCAAACCAGCACAAACCTGTGTTGCGTAGCCCCAGCTCTTTCAGCCAATCCAAAAGGATACTGTTCTGTTTCAGCCAAAAAGATATCGAGGCGAGGCAGGAGTAACAAACACAACTCTTTATTGAGATCACGAACAGAACAGCACACAAAATGGTGCCAAGGCCTTTTATACTCCCTTGCAAGGGACAGCGTCAGCCAATCAATGCAAGGCTAGTCTCACGCCTTGCGCATGCGCACAAAGCTGGAGACAGCCTGTCTGGTCCTGGGCAACCACATGGATTGCCTGGGCCTTCTGCAGGCTCCTGAGCCTGCTGAGTCATTCAGCAGTCCCAGGACATAACACTCCTCCCCTCTTGGATAAAACAATAAGTGAATACTTACAGTTTTAGAGCAACCTACATATACATGTGTGTCATTATCCTGATATTATTTCTAACACAGTTATGCCTGCACACTGGCAGACCCCTTCATTCCATTTCTTGTTTTTACAAGAATACCTCATAGTGTTGCAGGCTATCAATAGAACACTCTTCTATGAGTGTGTCCTGAGTTCTAGAGAACTATTAAGCCTCCCCAATACATGACAGGAACCTCACATGCTATCTCACCTGTTGGGCTAGGCAAACCAGAACTTTGATGCCCCCGAGACCCAGGCAACCCTCCAAACTGCTGACTGGCTGGATCCGCTAAACCCAAACCAGAGTTCCTTGGTGGGGTGGAGTTCCCCAAGTCCAGTGGTGGGGTGGAGTTCCCCAAATCCACAATGGACCCCTCTTGGGAACACTGTCCTTTGAGCCCAAGACCAGCAGCTGGAGTGGCCTGAGTAGCCGATTGACAGCAATGTCCCATGGACCCGGTGCCTGTGCCAGAGTCAGGAGCTGCCTCCATGGCAAAACCCCCTTCAGGAACATGTGCAGGAACATTTGAAGGTCCACCTTCGCGGAGAGACTGTGGTCCACAATCGTAATTATGGTCCTCCTCCCCCCCCCAGAACAGAGCCAGGAGTGGAAGGGTGGCTGGAAAGCCTCCAGCGCAGTTGGTCAATGTGACATCTGATCACACAACCATCATCCAAGGCCACTTTGTATGACAGCAGCCCAGAGACCTTGCATACCACTGCTGTCACCCAGAGATGTCCAGGTCCATAGTTCCTTGCCCAGACCGGATTGCCCACCTGTAATTTCCTAGGTGCCCGCGGTTGTGACACCTGTGAAGCCATCCAGTCAGGGTGCAACCTGTCCAGCTTAGTGATGAGTCTGCAACCCCAGTGGAGTTCAGCTGGGCTCTTTCCAGTTGCAGTGCAAGGTGTGGTGCGGTGACAAAGAAGAAAGTCAGCTAACCTGTGATGCCAGTTTCTGTGAGTGAGTCTCTTTAACGCATCTTTGGTCATACGCACCATACTATCAGCTTGTCCGTTGGAAGCTGGATGAAACGGCGCAGATGTGGCATGCCGGATCATGTTGGCTTGAAGGAAGCCCTGAAACTCAGAAGATGTGAATTGGGGTCCGTTGTCTGAGACAAGGACATCTGGAAGACCATGTGAGGCGAATATTCCTCTCAGCACCTGGATGATCCTAGCAGTAGTAGTGGAGGAGACAGGAACAACCTCTAGCCACTTGGAATGGCTGTCCACAAGGAGAAGGAAGAATTGCCCCTGAAAGGGCCCAGCGTAGTCGATGTGTACCCTCAACCATGGTGTATGTGTCTCCTCCCACCTATGTACAGGGGCCTGGGGCATTTCTGGCCTTGACTGTTAGCACACTTGGCACCCATGCACCTGGGCCTCGATCTCTTTATCAAGCCCAGGCCACCAGAGGTGGCTACGCACTAGCGCCTTCATCCGGACTATTCCCGGATGTCCCTCATGCAGAGAGAACAAGACTCTAGTCCTCAATGAGGCCGGGATGACTACCCTGCTGCCCCATAGGAGACACCCTTTGAAAGTAGAAAGCTCGTGCTTCCTTTGCCAGAAACTCTGGAATTCTGCACCCGGGCACATGTCAGGCCATCCTGACAACACCCATGTCAGCACGCGTGTAAGCGTGTGATCAGTGGCAGTTTCTGCAGCCACATCCCTAGCATTGAGGGGAGATTCAGGCAATTCCTGAATGGAGAGAATGTGAAGAGCAGGAGCAGGATCTGCCTCTATCTGTTGTAAAGGTAATCTGCTGAGACCATCTGCATGGCCCATTTCTTTACCTGGTTTGTGAACCAGAGTGTAGTCATATGCTGACAAGAAAATTGACCATCTCAGCATTCTAGGAGATATAATGTGTGGGGTTTGTTTTGTTGTTGTAAACAAACCCAGCAAAGGTTTATGGTCTGTGTAAACTGTGAAATGGCGGCCATACAAGAAATCATGGAATTTCTTTATGCCAGCCACTATTGCCAAGGCTTCTCTGTCAATCTGCGCATAATTACGCTCTGCAGATGAGAGAGTCCTGGAGTAGTAGGCCACAGGGACTTGTGTCCCATCATCCTTGAGATGGCTTAGCACAGCCCCAACCCCATAAGGGGATGCATCACAGGCTATGCACACAGGCAATTGCTCATTGAAATGGGCTAAAACCGCATTTGAAGAGAGCAAGGCCTTGACCTCTGTGAAACTCCTTTCATGGACCTTAGTCCATTTCCATGGAGCCTGTTTGTCCAAGAGCCAGTGTAATGGCTCAGCCACTGCAGACTTGTGGGGAAGGAATTAATGGTAAAAATTTAACAGCCCCAGGAAGGCTTGAAGCTCACTCTTCGACTGGGGGCTTGGGGCCTGCTGAATCGTTGAAGCTTGGATTCCGAAGGATGGATGCCTTCAGCTTCAATATGGAATCCCAAGAACTCAGTGGAGGTGACTCCAATTTTACACTTATTTTGCGTCAGCTTCAGCCCTGCTTGGCGGAAACGCAGCAAGACAGCCCTCAGCCTCTCAGCTAAGTTCACAGATGACTCCCCAGCAATGAGGACATCATCAAAATAGGGACAGACCCCCAGAATACCCCGGAGCGTTCACTCCATCACGCTCTGGAATATGCCAGGGGCTACATTAACTCCAAACTGCAGCCTTTTGACCTTAAAGGCTCCCTGGTGCGTCACAATTGTTTGGGCCTCAGCCGTTGCCTCATCAACAGGTAACTGTTGATAGGCCTGAGCCAAATCAAGCTTTGCAAAGATCCGCCCCCCCTTGAGGGAGGCCAAAATGTGGCTCACCACAGGCACCAGATAGGCATGCTGCTGCAATGCCTTATTAAGTGTACATTTATAGTCTGCACAAATCCGGACTTCTCCATTGGCCTTCAGTGGCGTGACTATAGGTGTTTCCCATGGACCAGAGTCCACAGGCTCTAAAATGCCCTGCTGGATCAGCTTGTCCAGATCTACATCTATTTTGTTCTTTAAGGCAAAGGGCACCCTTCGGGGCTTGATCCTGATGGGTGTGATGGCTGGGTCTAAACGTAAAGCAATGGGAGGCCCCTTGAACGAGCCAAGCTCTGAACTGAACACATCAGCAAACTCCTTGCAAACTTGTGCAAGGCCTGACGTTTGCAGATTGTGAAGTCCAGTCACTTAAATTCCAAGGGCCTCGAACCAATCAAGCCCAATGAGGCTCGCACAATCACCCCCAACTACCACCACATCTAACAGCCCCTCAAAATTCCTACGCTGCACCCTGAGCATGGCCTCCCCCTTCACGCTGACTCTGGAATTCTGGAAGTCAGTAAGGATTAAACTTGAAGGCCTGAGTTTAACTCGTAGGCCACTTCTGTTGCAGACCTTATTGAAGGTGTCAAAGGAAATGATCGATAGAGTGGACCCTGTGTCCAACTCCATCGACATGGGAACCCCTTGCAACTTCACGTCAATGTGAAGCTTCTTTTTAAGTGGCCTGTGAACCCTGGTTTTGAAAATGCCCCTACGGGACGCGCAGAAGCCCACCCTGTGTTGGCTGGGGACCTTGGTACCTTTCAGAGGCAATTCTTTTGCAGACTGTTCCTTCTGGTGACCCAAACAGATGGATGCAATGTGGCCTTGCCTGCCACATGCCCGGCAGGTAGCGGAGCGAAACCGGCAATCATTTCGCTTGTGGTGTCCTCCACAACCGAAACACCGAGGGGATGCTGTTGCTTTTTCTCTGCGCCCTTGAGGCCTCTTCTCTTCTGCATGCTGAAGCCTGTCCACCTCCTCTTCTGGATCCGCTTCAGATACCTCTTGAGCGACATCTTGATGGATTGAGGCCACCGCCGGAGGGTTCCTGGCGAGCCACAAGGCTTTCACAGCGCCGCCTGCTGCTTCTTCAGCTGCAATCTCTCTCAAAGCATCTTGGAATGAGACATCTTCTTTTGCAAAAAGTTTCTGTTGCAGCTCACGACTTCGCAGTCCACAAACCAAGCGATCCCGAAGCCTCTCTTCCAGATCCTTGAACTCGCACTGTCTAGCTGCTTGTCTTAAGGCAGCAACAAAGTCCAGAGCAGACTCACCAGGCCTCTGGTCCCTCTGCTCAAATGCATGCCTCCACGCAATTACTGAAAGCTTGGGTTCGAAGTGCTCTCGCAGCATCCTCTTTAAATCAGCATATACAATTGACTCCAGTGGTGTTGGGGCTACAAGATTCTCTGCAATGTCAAAAGTCTCTTGCCCACAAACACACAGCAATGTAGCAGCTTTAAGGCCGTCTTCCTGGATCTTATTTACTCGCAAGTAATTTTCCACTTGCGCCACATAGGAACTCCAGCGCTCAGGATGAGAAGTGTCAAATTCCGACAGACGGCCCAGCTTTGACATCATTACAGCCTGTAACCTCTTCGATGCCTCTCGCTGCAAGGAATGAGAAGGGGTCCCTCGAAGCCGAGCTCACCTCCAGCGTTTTCGTACTGGCAGGCAATCGCTTCCTCCGGACGCCGAACTTCCCAGCACTTCAGGCCTTCTCTGGTAAGTCAGCCTAGCTTCTCCTGTTGTTCTGCTTGCTGCGGATCCCATCCTCATCGCCAATGTTCTGTTTCAGCCAAAAAGACATCGAGGCGAGGCAGGAGTAACAAACACAACTCTTTATTGAGATCACGAACAGAACAGCACACAAAATGGTGCCAAGGCCTTTTATATTCCCTTGCAAGGGACAGCGTCAGCCAATCAATGCAAGGCTAGTCTCATGCCTTCCGCATGCGCACAAAGCTGGAGACAGCCTGTCTGGTCCCGGGCAACCACGTGGATTGCCCGGGCCTTCTGCAGCCTCCTGAGCCTGCTGAGTCATTCAGCAGTCCCAGGACATAACAGATACCATGATTGAAAGCTGCTGAGAGCTCAAGGAGAGCAAGGATGATTGTACTACCCCCATCCCGCTTTTGCCAAAGATCATTGACAAGTAAAACCAGTGTTATTTCCATCCCATAACTGGGCCTGAATTCTGACTGAAAGGGGTCCAGATAATCTGTTTCATCCAGGATGTCTGAAGCTGCCAGGCCACCACCTTTTCCACAAACTTCCCCAAAAATGGGAGGTTGGAAACTGGATGAAAGTTGACCAGGCAGGTGGGATCCAGTGATGTTTTTTTAAGGAGGGAGCAAACCGGGGCCTCCTACAAGCCTCTGGAAATGTCCCTTCCTCTAGTGACATATTAATCATTGCCTGGACCCACCCACTAGTCACCATCCTGGAGGCTTTCACCATCCAGGAGGGACAAGGATCTGACAGTTAGTGCTGACAGCATTGAGGACCCTGTCCACTTCATCAGGGCCAACAGGATCAAAAAGTTCCCAGATAATTGAGCAAGTTCTCTCCCCAGGCAACTTATGTGGACTATCTTCTTGCATGGGAACCAACTGGAAATGAATCCTAGCAACTTTGTCTATCAGGTGCTGAACAAACTCCTCTGCACAGCCCTGAAGATGATCACCCGAGCCCCCCTGACCCAGAAGGGATTGGGCGACCCAAAACAGGGCTGTCAGGCAATAATCTAAGGATGCAGTAAAAGAGGAGAAATAATGCTGTTTTGCCAATCTTACCACCACAAGGCAGAGTTTAGTAGTGGCTTTAAGTCATATCCGGTTGGAGTCATCCCTTGTCTTCCTCCAGCAGCACTCTAGTTGTCTTGACTCTTTTCAGAACCTGCAATTCTTCCATGAACCACTGGGAGGGTCAGGAATAATGAGTCAAAAAAGATGTATAGGCGCAATCCTGTCCAAAGCTGTTTGGCTGCCCTTAGATTTCAGGCTGGCTTGTCACATCTCCAAGAGGGGATAACCCCCTTCCAGAGTCAGCCAGATCTCAGTAATACATGCCAAGTTGGTTTGCTCTTCCTCAATGAGATCTTGAATAACGAGAGCCTTATTATTAAGCAATCTGGTAGCCAAACCTCAGGCCCTTCAAGGGTATACTGTCCAGGAACTGGGGATAAGCACAGAGGGCTGGAACATGCCACCAACATTACACATCAGGGATATGCTCATCACTATTATAATGCATTGTCGTGCTCCACATCCCCCAAGATGATCATTCCCTCTTCGCCCCAAACCTCTTACTCGAAGAGTCAAGGGCTCCAGTCACTCACATTCATAGTCCCAAATATCCTGGGGGGGTCAATGAGGGAGAAGCCCCTATGGTGTTATATCAAGAGCTCTCAGCACCAAGAGGTCCCCCCCATTACAAACTCAAGAACTTAAAGAATCTGAAATAAACAGCAAAAAGTTAAATAAGATTTTGATCTTAGAAAGTAGTAATCAGGCTAAAGGTCTAATAAATTTGGAATACTGAAACTTTTACAAAGGGCTTTGGAATTAATTATAAAAAACCAACAGCTTCTCATGGGAATTAGATCTCTTTTGCTTTTTAGAAGACATAAAGAGATAAGTAATTTCAAGTTTTAAAAACTGGACATTAGAGGGGAACTAAAGATTTTGGGTAGTGAAAAAAGTGCAACCTATAAACTGAAATGTTACAACAATGAAAATACTAAAGGAAACTACACACATGCACATACACACACATGCACGTGCACCTGCACACAAAAGGACACTTTTGAAGAATGGAGTCAGAAATTAGTAATCACAATATCAACAATGTCAGTAATGATGGTTGCTTCTCTGGATAGTCTGTATTCAAAATACATTATTGGAGAAATGACAAATGTCAAATTGTATTGAAAATAGATTTACAATTTACAGGCCAAGAGAATGACTTGGAAAAATGATGTTTCAAAAATGCAAAAATTCTGCAAAAGAATTGGGCTGATATTTTTAAAATTCAAAAAGGATATACAAATAATAAACCCATAGAGTGACATGGACCATTTTTTCCTATTGGATTTATAAAAGAGGTTTGGAGAAATGAAGGGAAAGAAATGCTACTTTATTAAAATGAAATAAAGATTAAGACTGTTAGAAATAAAAGGAAGGAATATAAAGTTGGTTTATTTAATGAAGGTTAAAACATAATGTTACTGCTGGAAACCTTCATAAAGACTTTCTACTGATGCCAGGACTGAAAGGACGATGCTTTATGGATTTATATATAGATAAGGAATGGGAGATTGGATAAAGAGATAATTGTTTGTCATCTTTAAGGTAGTGAAGAGTTATTAAATTTGTTTATGCTTGTGATGGAAGTTGGAAGTCTCACACACACATACACACACATACACACACACACACACATTATTTATTATATTCCTATCTTTTTTCTTCTCTGCTTCATGTTTTATCCTTTCTCTCTTTTTCTTTAAATTTAGTTTGTAGTTCATTTTACTATTATACTCCAAATTCTTAATAAAATTATAATATCCTCAAATAAATGAGCATATCATGGAAGCCAAAGAAATTAGCTGCTCTTATATAGAAGATTATACTGTACTTTCTCAAGATGGGTAAGCATACGTGTTCATACTGGAAAGACTCTGGAAATAGGACATTTGTTGGCACAAAACCTAAACTGGCTTTTAAGATGTCTCATCTTATTATAAAAATAAAATCCTGTACAAAAATGGCAACAGCCTCATTATATAATAATATGTATAGATCTATGGATTCTGACCGTGGCTGGAATGTAAGCTGAAAAATGTGCAACCCACAACTCACTCTACTCTGAAATTCTTCAGTTATTTCCGGTAATTTACTGCACATTTTTCTGCTATCGATGCTTGCCAGTAAAAAGAAAGTGCCAAAGTAGGTCAATGGTATAAACTTACCAACTCACTTGACCTACTTTTCATTCCCTGCAGTATGAGAATAACACAGCAGCACCACTCCAGAACAAGCAGGAAGCAAAGAGAAAGCTTGCATATGTTAAGATTCAGAATGTTCATGGAGATTAGTGTGTTCAGTTAAGAAAAACTGGAATTCTATAGAGAGATAGTGATTATTATTCCCTGTTTTGCTTGCTCCTGGATGACAACAATCTATCTCCTCCTGAATTGTTTTTTTGTTTCTATACTGTTTCTCTTTTCTATTATTTTTGATGTTTCTAAAAGTGTAAAAATCAGGAGCAGCATTTCTCCTCCCAACAGTCTGACCCAGGGCATAGTAAGGATACTGAAAATGTGCTCCTGTTTGCATTTTCCTAGAGCTTCTAAATGATAGGAGAGATTGGTCTCCAGTATTTTGCTTAGCTTGTTCTGTCCGTCAAAACTAATCTAGGAATAATAATAACGAGTTTGAAAGGGAAGCAAAATCCTGCAGTTTTGGAAACATTATATCCTTTGCCCAAACTCTTTAATGGGAAGTTATAAAAGATCTGCAGACAAAACAATTTGCAAGTACTGCTGGGAAGCATTAGCAACCATTTAATGTATACTCCTTTTGTCAATATATACAATTTAATTATGCATTTTGAATAATATCATGCACTTTAGCTACTTACATTACATCTAAGTAGATTTAATAGATATGTATAATAGATAGGAGTTTAAAGTAATATGCACTATACATCTTTGTTGTATCTACTAGGCATGAATATGTAAGTGGTTGAAGTGAATCTTCTGATAATACTGATTTTTGTGTCACCTTTTCTTCCACCTCCCAGAAGCATCTATATATCTAATAACAATAGTCCATGAGTTCTGTTATTTTAATATTTATCTAATAGAATACTTTCACCAAATAATGTACTTTAAAATGACACAGTTGTCTCAAGGTTACAAATAATATAGACAAGGTTTTTCCTAAAATTCATATTTGTGTTCTTTTTGGTAAATTTGAGAATAATAAGATGGTGCACCAGAATATTTCAGTATATAAAAGAAAAGTTTATTTTGAAAGGCCATGTTGGTGGACTTAAAGAATTGTAGAGAAAATTACATAGTTTCTATAGCTCCAATCAAGAAAGCAGGAGGAATTAAAATTTCAAAGCATATACTTGATGATCAGATAGATTCATTATTATTTTCTATTTATATTCTTCATTGTAAACTCGTTGGTCTTATTTCTAATAAGTAAAACTTGTATTTAAATAAAATGTGGCATATAATATATCTTGATGAATCTATACTCTTTCTAAGTTGATATATGCCCATGTCTTTTTACAAAAAATAGTGAATTCACTTTTAAAAAAACTTATTGACTAGCAATATTGTCTGATTTTTCAGAGGTAATTATACACCCATTGCTTTATGACATTTTAACAATATATAGTAGTTAGCATGCTTGAATTTAACAGAGTAGTAGACAACTTTTATATTTGCTTATATTAATTTCATATCTGATACCAGCATTTTTGAAACTATAGCTCTTGAATTAAGACTTTTAAAAAATAAAAATAAAAGTGAAACAGAATTATTGATTGTTGGGACCTAACTGCAGGGATAAACTTAGACAAGATTTTTATTAATAGCAGATAGACTGAAAACATTAATTTGGAATAACAATCAAGAAATATTATGGCTTTTTAAATTATATTTTATGACAAAAATGACTTACATTGTTGTAGCACCTCACATGCAGCAAGTTTCAAAAGGTTCTACAAATCTACAGAATGAATTTCTTTGGCTTCTCTCTTGAACAAACTGGAATTATTATATACACTATTCTTTTTTTTTTAACCAAAAAGCTTAAAAACTATGATTCGACCTATTGAAATCAAGACATCAACCTAGAAACATATTGCTTTGGAAAGTTCAAAAGCTTTAAATTCTCTTCCTATTTGGGTATGGTTTTTGCATTTCAAGGCATACTTCCAACACGATTTCAAGTTTCATATTCTGCCACAATTCTAAATGAAAGAAAACTGAAAACTTTATTGCAATAATATAAAAGCTTCACATCACAGCTTTGGGAATTACTAATTACTGATTCCTAAAAATATACTTTTATTTATATGAGTATAAAAAGTTTAATGAGTTTTATAACAAATAACCATATTGTAAAAGGCATATTTCTATCATTAATTTCTGAATATCCTTCAAAATAATCACATAGTGAAGGAGACTAGATGTCCTCAAAACTTTATACAATTGTTTCTTTAATGGACAGGAAAAGAAAATTGAAATAATTTTTGTTGAGCACATCTGTTTTGTACACACAAAGTAATTAAGATAATTATTTTAATATGAATAAAATCTACTTAAAATAAATATTGAAAACTGGGATTATATGGTAACAACAAAAATTAAATCATGTACATGTTCCTGCTTTGAAAAAGAATATGAAGAATTGGTCTGGACTTTTCATAGCAGAGCACAGTACCTCTCTGTTAGTCATTAAAGCAGTCCATTGTTTTTCAGGCTTTTTTCCTAACATAAAAAAATTAGATTCATATATGTTCTGAAATCATAGTAACTCTACGTTAACTGCCATATTTACTGCCATATTTGCTGCTATATTTCTGTGAGCAGTTCCTATAGCCTTCCAGCTTGTAATGACTAGATGCTGATCTATTTCTTCTAGTACTAGAAGTTCTTGTGAATAGAAAATATTTTCTAAGATATCTTGGATTTGGAATCTCTATTGTATTGTACTGTTCAATCTTTCTTGGTCTTCTCTGAATAGTATTAATTCATTACTATCGATTCATCCATACTATTATCCAATTAGTTTAGCATTTGTGGTTGGAATCTCCTTCTGAGTTCAGAGGTATTATTGGAACATTCCTGATATTCTTCTTGAAAATGGTGGTATGTGTTCAAGGTGATATAGTGGAAATTGGTTGGATAGTCTCCTCCTCCTCCTCCTCCTCCTTTCACTTAAGCAGTTCATCCTCTGTTCTACAATTAACACTCGGTCATGTCTTTAATGCTATCACTTAATTCCTCCACTTTTTTGAAGCAATAATATAGTAGTTTTGATTAATCCATCTGAAGTGTCCATGTATGAAGGCATAATTTTCTTATTTAAAACCAATATTAGCTATGAAAAAATAACTGGAGTGGCAGAAATAGAAAACTGGGTATCCTGCTACATTTCAGTCCCCTGAGACATACAATCCAACTATATATTTCTCAGTAATATTTCCAACTTTGGCATTCCAGTATGCAGACACTAACAGCACATCTTTGTTGTATATTCTATCAATTTCAAACTGAAATTGAAGTAAAACTCATCAACTTCCTCTTCTGCATCAGTGGTTGGAACATGACTTGGCTGAGAGCCATATTCTAAGTGTTATCCACAATGTCTGATTGATATGTAAGAAGCAAATCGCAATAGTAATGGGGGACTTTAATTACCCTGACGTCAACTGGGAGACAAACTCTGCACCAAGTGGAAGATCAAACAGATTCCCGACAAACTTAGCAGACAACTTTGTCTCCCAAAAAGTAGAGACGGGAACTAGGGGATCAGCCATATTGGACCTAATTCTCACTAACAGAGATGAAATGATAGAAGATGTTGAAGCCACAGGAACCTTGGGGGGGAGTGATCATGCAATATTGGAATTCAACATTATGCAAGCACAAGCAATAGAATACAATCAAAGTAGAGTCTTGGACTTTAAGAGAGCTAATTTCAATAAACTTAGAGAGAGCTTGGGAAGGATTCTATGGAAGAGAATCCTCAAGGGGAAAACAACTCAAGAAGCTTGGGAAATTTTGAAAAGTGAGATTATAAAAGCCCAATCTAGCACAATACCAACAAAGAAGAAAAATAACAGCTCTCAAAAGCAACCAGCATGGCTGCATAAAGAACTCTCTGATAAATTGAAAGACAAAAAGGACAAGTATAAAAAGTGGAAAGAGGGGCACATAACTAAGGCAGAATATCAGCAAATAGCCTGAGCCTGCAAAGATGAAGTGAGGAAAGTTAAGGCTCAAAATGAATTAAGACTTGTGACAAAAGTCAAAAATAACAAAAAAAAACCTTCTTTCAACATGTAAAAAACAAGAAAAAAGTTAAGGAAATAATTGGATCATTAGTGGGAGAAAGTGGCAAGAAGGTGACAAGCAACAGGGAGAAAGCAGAACTACTCAACTCGTTTTTTGCATCCGTATTTACACAAAAGGAAAAAACAGTCCAACCTATCAAAAGCAGTACCATAAAAAACAGATTAGAAACACAAGTTAAGATAAGCAAGAAAATGGTAAGTGAGCACCTGTCCACCCTAGATGAGTTCAAGTCACCAGGACCAGATGGACTACACCCCAAGGTTCTGAAGGAATTGGCAGATGCTGATTGTGTAGCTTTTTCTCCTCTTTCCCAAGGTCATTTCCATATACCATTCCAAGGGCTACATGCCTTGACAACTCATAACGATCTCCTAAAGTTAGTAGAATGTTTGCCATTGGCATAAAATACTAATTCTGTATTAATGTTGAACATTTTTAATACATGAAACAGCAGTCTTCTGGTTTGATGTCATGGCGTAACGGGCAAATTTGCCCTGCTGGGGACCCTAAAAACGGTCAAAAATCACCCCAAAGAGGTGACAAAGAAGGAGGGGACCCTCATCGATCGCGGAGGGGCAGCAGCCCTTCTGCTGGATCCGAGGAAGCCCTCCAAACCGGCGGGGGAAAGATTGGCTACATTCGTGTGGCCAGTCAGAAGTTGCTGACAACCAAAAACAAGCACTAAGTAGCTATTTCTGATGGAAATAGTGGATGGAACTGGGTGAGACTTTATCATCTTTTTATGGCCTTAACACTTTTGTCTTGGAAAAAAGAATGCCCAAAGCAAAGAATCCTCCCTGATGAGAGAGGGAAGGGAAGTTATTGCCCCGTTCCCTCAGGGAAAGAAAAGCGGCAAATTAATTGCTTTGGGGGAAAATAGAAGAAACTACAAGATCAATTTAGAACTAATACAGATCTATAGCTTTGAAATTTGAAGACTAAAAGTACCTTTGAGACTTCTTTTTAGAAAAAATATTTGAAAGTTTGCAAAATAAGCTTGGATTTGAAAAACTGGAAGACAGTGTCAACGACATCTAGTGGCGAATTATGGCACTACAATTTATTATGCTTAAGGGAAACTTGGCTTGAAGCTCAGACTCAGATAAGACTCTTTGTTGTTCCTGGAAACTTTCACTTTTGCAGACTGCAGCTGGAAAAATGGAAAAACAAAAACTCTTGGGCTGCTTATCTGGGTTGGGGATCTTATTGGACTATAAAAACTACATACAAAAACAAAATGAGTGTTCCATGTTGTTGTTAGTTGCGAAGTCATGTCCGACCCATCGCGACCCCATGGACAACATTCCTCCTGGTCTTCCTGTCCTCTACCATGGTAGAGTGTTCCATACTCAACCTTAAATGATAAAAAACATCTTTAACACCTATCTCCAAAGCTCCCAGCTTGATATATCAACAAGAAATTGTTAATGAATCTCAGAAAGAAATTCTTTCTATTTTAAAATCAGTCCAAGAGACAATTGTTTTATTTCAGGATGAGACTAAAAATAACGCAAATCAGATAAAAGAACAATTTTCTAACCTAAACTTACAAATCCAGGCAATGACTGCAAAGAAGGAACTAATAACCCAGAAAAAAGTAGGAAAATTAGAAGAAATGGATCCAAAAATGGAGGACCTAAAGGAAGGAATTAATAGACAGATACAGACAAATGAAAAATTAGAAGATGCAGTGATAACACCGGAAATGGAAAAGATATTGTACTTGTCAAGATCTCAGAACACATTTGAGGATAAGGAAGAAGAGCTGATTGAATGGATGATAAAGCTGTTAGGAGAAATGCTGAATATTGACAAACAAGAAAGGAAAAGAAAAACTGAAGGAGAAGGATGGAGGCTGTTTAATGAATATAAATGGGTTGAGCGTTCTTCCAAAAACACTTCAATCAAATTCTTTTCCTCATTCCAAACAATATATACAAAAACAGAGGAAGAATTATTTGATGATTTAAATGTACTGACTTGGAAAGTTATTTGGCAAAGGAAGAAAGCTAAAGATTGAAGAAAATAGAGGTTTTGACCGATTAAATGGGATATTATACTCAGTGCTTTTTTTGTAAAAAAAAAAAGGTTCCGGAACTCATACAACCCACTTTGCCTACCCTACAAGGTTCCATCCAAAAAAGGTGCCGGAACTCCGTTCTGAGCGTTCTATGAGAAAAAAAGCCCTGATTATACTACTAAACAGATGTTTGAACATGGCTGAGAAAATACATAACTGTTAGAAATAAAAGTATTATTATAATTAGAAGGATAGGATTTGTAATGAGAATATTATACTTTGTTATGAGATGGGAAATATGAAAATTCTAAAAGGGTTTGAATAAGTGAAACTTTTGGTTACCCAAATATAATTTATTATGAGAAAATTATAAGCGATAGAGATATTTTGAATATTGATGGGAAATTAAAAAATTTTAAAAGTGGGAAAAACAGGATATTGATTGAATAAATGGATTTTAAGTACAAATGCAATTGAGATATGTTTTGGCTAGAAAAGATACTATAAATTGATACTATTGATATTATGTATAATACCAGAAAAATATTATGAAGATGTCTTTATTTAATTGTATATGTATTAATGGTAACAAGAATTGTATTTGCCCAATATGGAAAAATGCATGCTACTGGAAGAAGAGAGGACCAAGGAAGCACTGGATGGTGTAGTTTTGGACTAGACTGAGAAAGTTAATATGTACCACTGAATTACTAATAGACCCAGACAACACGTTGCTTATTAAGTACTTATGACTGTAAAATTTAAAAATTAATAAAATATTTATTAATGTGCCACATATTTTTCATGTCTAACATTAATGGGAAATGAACATATCTAAAAAAAATATCATAATAAATGAGACCACTTTTAATATGATTCTCTTTCTTCTTACCTGCCTAACATGCAAGAACTGATCAGTGAAACTTTAGCTTCCAGTAATTAAATTTATTATATTAAGGTTTACACCAATATGCTAATAACTCCATTAATCTTGTATCTTTCTATGTAAATCTGGAGCCCAGATGTTGCATCATTTGCAAATATTGCAATTAAAACATTTTATCACTCACAGTTATGCAAAGGAGCAGCAGACTGGAAAATGGGCAAAATTGCTTGGCTAGGACATTACCATAGCAACGCATTGACCTCCATTGAATTTGTTACAAGAGAAGATTCTGCTATTAATTATCATGGTCAGAAATAATCCGAGTCGTCTTTTTTCCCCCATCTTAATATGGGCATTTCTGAATTATCATAAATCTCAGATTTTAAGAGTCAAGGTTCCAACTCCAAATCATTAAAAGCTATAATCCTTAAACACTGAAAGAAAAAGAGGATAGTACAAGAATGTCATTTATCAAATGTGCACAAGGTACCTCTTTAACTTTTTGTAGTCTAAGCACTCTGTCAGACATGCTTCAAAGTACATATTCATTATTGCTCATTTTAGCTATTGACCTGTCTGCATTACGTGTGTCAGCAATTATCTCTCATTTTAAAAAGCCATCATTAATTAGGGGCAAACTAATCACCACAGGACCTTTGAAACAGACAAATGTCTCTCTTTGTCAGACTTTCACATTTTTGCTGAACAAAGTTATTATTTTCCTGACATTCTATAAAAAAGTTGCTATTCACTTATAGGATACACTTACACCGAAAATAATCCCTTGAACACTCTTCAGGATTGCTATAAACTCATGGGTTTACTTTGATAATTTATGGGATTAGAAAAGTAAATAACTTTGTCAATTAAAACTATAATAACTACAACACTGGAATTTATTCTTTGTTTTATGTGATTTTTTAAAAAAATTATATAGCAGCAAAATTAATTCTAGTAAAGGTTTCCCATATAGTAGTTCAACTACAAAGGCCACAGCACAGGATCAGTGCTTATCACCTTTTGAAGTAATTTCAGCTAAGCAATTCAGTCTGGACCAAAAGAATCAGAAAGATGAGAGGGAAATTCATTTTCCTATGCCTACAATCAACAGCACAAGCAATCCCACATGGGAATTTCGCATGGAGAGGCAGGCTTTTATCAGAATCCTCAAATCCCATCCATTTCGTTAAATGGCAACAACCTCCTCTATTCCAAAATATTATTCTAGTGCCTAATTATTTAAGCAGTAGGATAAGTTATGTAATGTACGTAACTCATAATTTGTGACTTAAATTTATTCTCATTATGATATAGAGTTATTGTTATATTAGCTCCAACTATTTATACATACAAAAGTCATATCTAATCAGTTTAGTCTAGTGGTTAAGGCATCAAGCTAGAAAGTAGAAAATCATGAGTTCAAGTCTCACCTTAGCCATGAAAGTTGGCTGGGTGACTTTGGGCCAGTCACTCTCTCTCACCCAAACCCACTTCATAGGGTTGTTGTTGGGAACACAGAAGCAGGAGGGTGCTTGGATATGTTCTCCACCTTGAGTTATTTGTAAAAATAATAAAGGCAGGATACAGATAAATAAATAACACAATCTGAATTTCAAATAATTAACATTTCAGTCAATACTGAACAGCGTTAATTGGTAAGTAGATAATTGGTGATTAACAGGATAATTGCTTTGCAGAAGTCATAAGAATAAATGCATAAATATAGTTAATGATATGTTAGGTTTGGAATTAAATTCAAAAGGTTGATTGAAATCAGGAACTCTTCCTTCTGCTCAAATGCTTATGAGATCAACTCCAGACCTGACCAATCCTAACTCTATATGAATTGGGGATCACTTTGTGCTGTGGCCACTACTTTTTGCCTGTCAGTTGCTATTAATTTTACAAGCTAGCATATGCCATAGTAGAAAGCATGCATTAATTATTATTGCTTTGAAAATGGGCAAGTAAACAGTGGTAACTGGGAAGCAACCCGATTACTTCAGCAAGCCTCCCTCCCAATTTTGGGGAAGGAAATTATATTCAGACTATGCTAGAAATGTCCCTTCAATGCCATTAGTTTTGTCAGTAAGGGGGAAATCTACCTCTTCAGCCCCATTATTGTTTTACTTTTGTCTGCAAAACAGAGGGAGAAATGTCAGTCTGTGTGAACATTTATAAAAATAACTCTCTAAAAGACTTTAGAATTTGTGAGGTTTCAAAAGTAATATATGCAAGAACTGGATAAATTCAAGATGAATAAACAGAGGTAGTTCCTCTCCAAATAAATAAAGAGTCTAAGGAAAATAATCATCTTTTTTAAAAAAAAAATCATGTTGAATTATCATAGTGTTTCATTTTTTGTACTGGCCTTACAATTAAGAAGAAAGAGGCAATTGTCAGATTTTAAGGGCCTTTTATTGCTTTTATTGTGAAAAAGATGCACCAAACTTGTTTGATGAGTGGTTTTGATATTATGTTATTACTTAAGGCTTTAGTAACTTGCTTACTTGATCATTTATATGACTGAGCCACAATAGGTTTGAGCTTTTCTATGCTGCAGACCATGCATATACCAGCAAAAATCAAGCTACTTTACAAAATCCTTTTTGAGGATTCAAGCATGGCTTTCATTTCAGCCATGGTGATGTTCTCTCCAGATCCTGTATGCCACAACATTTCATTGGTGAATTTCAACTCTTTTCTAGTCATCCTGAACAAATTTATAAGAAAAAAGAACCCTCACAGTTTTGCCCCCCCCCCCATTTCACCTGGACAGCAAGAGAAAAGTGGGATAGCCTTGGTTAATTGTGCCTGATTTTAAAATAATAATTGTTTCCATATTTTTCACTGTTTTATTGGGGAACTTAAAAGCCTAACTTTTCACCATTCTACCATTCCATGAAGAGCTTTGACCCTTTGACCTACATTTGATAGGTAGGAGGATTCCTGCCACAACACACAGTAGACCATTGGAGTGGAAGTGTTTGCCTAGAAGTGCAACAGGCAAATCAAATGGCACCAATTAACCAAGTGCAAGTCAGAAACACTATTTTTGCAGTGTAGATGAAAATGTTTATGGAGATTGCCTTCTGTGTGAATTGGGAGAGGGGAAGGATAATACCTGTCCTTGGAAAATGGTCAATGGCCTCCATATGTACTGGGGCAAGCTGTTTGCACAGTTCTTTGAAAAGAATAAACAGTAGTTAATAAAAAGAGACAACATAAAGTCAATAATTACAGTATCAAATAATAATAAAAAGGTAGAGTGATAGTTTTCCAACAACTATTATCCATGGTATCACATTGCTTTAAATAAACTGTTTAAACTTGTTTTAAATAACTAAAATCTTTGCTTACTCATAGCCTACTTTTATTGCTAGAGATAGAAAGAAATGTTTGTCTGCTTTATGTCAAAATTATCCAGGTTAGTGCTATGTATTTTAACTTGGAAGATGAGAGGTATTCTTCACTGTTCTGCCCTAAGCAAAAAATATCCTGGGCCAGCTCTTCTCATTCAAAAGTTCTAGCTAAAAGATATTATATTTTCTTTGTTAGTATGGAACAACATGGATTTATCAGTAATTCCCTGGGATATCCACCGTATTATTAAATAATAATAGTGCTCCCTGTACAATATGCAGTTTCTTTCTGGAAATATTTACTCACTAAGGTGGTATAATATGGAGATGAGAAAAAAGCTATGTTGATGTGTTGTAGGGTTTTTTTAAAAAAAATTGTATTGTTATATTTGTTTGTTTGTTTGTTTTGTTTCCACTAAATCAATTTTATCCCCCTATTAAGAAGGCAAACTTTAAGTGGGATTTCAGGCCATTTCAGTTCTCCCATTCATGGAATTCAACTATGCAATTTTGCACATCGCATGCTGGAATATTCATGTTGATCCAATACTAATGTAGAGAATTAAACATGGAAAGATTAAATATTTCATTGATTGCATAACTGAACTGACTACTGTGTACGAAATAGTACCCTGCATTTTAAAATATCCATAATTTAGAAATTATGTTAATATGTTTAATATTATGTTAATATGTTAATAAAACAATCAGTGGAATGACTTGCCTCCAGAGGCTCCAACATTGAAGGTTTTCAAGAAGAGATTGGACAAACATTTGTCTGAAATGGTATAGGTCTCCTGCTTGAGCAGAAGCGTTGGATTAGAAAACCTACAAGATCCCTTCCAACTCTGTTATTCTGTAAAATGTGTCACCGTCACAGCATGTCTTGGGGCATCATAGAAAAGGCACCATATGAGAAAATGGGCAAGAGTTTCTATGTTCCTGTAACCACAAGAGCAGTCTCTGTGACTAAGGGGTCCCATGAAATCTTCCCTCCAGTAACTGATGGGAGGGCATCAAATCAGAGTTTGGAAAAGGCCCATCTATATTTGATTAATGCTAAATTGTGTAAGTACCTTGCAATAGAGGTCTTGCAACTAACTGACAATTGGCAATAGAATTTGGGGCAGTGGTATTAACATTTTAGTCATCAATGTCCCTGATTCTCTCTTTTACTATTGATTTGGTCTTCTTTAGGGCTAATTGGCCTAAATATTCAGGAGAGAAACCAAGATTGCAAGGTTCTGCTGTCCAGGTGCAATGCCAATGGGACTGGTAATTGTCTGATAGTGAAGAGGCATCAGGCCTGTAGGATCAAAACATTCTAAGACCTGAAATTAGAATCCTAGTCCAGGTCTGATTGCACCAAACATTTCCAAATGCAAGGGTCATGCAGGTAAATTTTATGTTTATTATTTTTTAAGGGATGGTAACCCTTCACTTATATATTAGATGGCCAAACATTTTCACCAAGTTATACAACTGTATCTCTTGTTAATTAGATACATCTTTATTGTCCTATTATTATTTTTCCCTTCCCAAATAACTAATTACTGCACTAAACTATTTCTCCTTTACTGTACTCTTTTATTGTAAAAGTTGATCAAAGACTGTAATAAAGATATTTCAAAATGTGTCACCTTCATTTTCTTCCACATGGTACTTCTTCACAAAAAGATTAAGTTCCTTAGCAATTTGATTCATGGAAATATTATCCAGCATTCTTTGCACTTTGTACCTGAGAAAGTGCAAAAACAAAACATTGCCCAAGTTAATCCTCTGTAACCAAGTTTTAGAATGCCCTTGACCTGGAATATTCAAATACATTTAAAAAGTTAAATAGTCTGAAGGAGGCTCACTTAATTAAACCCTTACCAAGACTTTGTAAATGGGATTAAATTTTCTATAGTAATTAGAATTTGGGAGTAAAGGACAAGTGACAGGATGTTACTCTTTTCTTTCACAAACATCATCCAAGATATAAAGAGGATAAGTGCAGTTTCATCAGCATTAATCCTACAAAAGAAAAGAGAGAAGCCATTTAGAAACACTTTACATACTTTATTTTTACTAGAAATGTACAGCACTAATTGCTGGTTTCAGAAATGTCCTTATTATCTGTGATGGGAACTTTCCTCTTGGCAGCATCTACTACTCTTTCCTTAATTTGAAAGTATTATTAGTCCCTGCAATAATTTTCTAATGTATCACTTAAAAGAGTTGGAACATATTTCATTATCTATTTTATTTAAAGTTGTTTAAGGGCCCTGTTTCTTGCCTAAGGCATGTTATCATTTTATATAGTGCTCAATTCCCATTACAAAAAATCCAAGATCTTTTCTATTAGTTGTTTGGACTGGCAGATAAGCTTTACATGCAATTATCATAATTAATATTTTATCTTAAGATTTTATTCAGTCAAAAAAATTAATTGGGTAACTTTCTGTTCTAAGTGATTTTTTTTTAATAAAATAAAACCTATAGCGTATGCCTATTTCCTCAGCTTTTTTAGAATCTGTGCCTATCTGTGGAAAAAAAAAGTATAAAGAAAAACCCTGCCTGTAAATTTTATCTACTTCTCTGTAAAGTGTGTGTGTGTGTGTGTGTGTGTTTTAAATCAAGGACAAATATTTCAGGGATTGTTAAAGAAGAAGCATGCAGTAAAGCAAAATTTGGATTTGGACCATGATCAAATTGACAACCTCCAAAGTGGTCTAGTCTGAATGATTCCAGCTGTTTCCCAAATTTAGTAAGCAAGTTACACATTTAATAAAATCAACCGTACTACAAAGATCCTTCTAAAGAAAGATATTTCCAGAATAACATCAGTTGTGGATAGCAGTGGTTGCCAGAGAGGTTTCACAAGGATGCCTGGTATATCTTGAGATTTCTCGGCTTTCTTAAGTTTGGATCTTAGAATACTGTTGCTGTTCCTGTTACACTGCTAGAAAAGACTTGTTTCATTTCTCACCAGCAGCTTGGTGTTGAAGATCTTAGTGACTTTAGCGTCATTGAGTTCTATCTCATAAGCAACTTCTCTGTTGCTAATGGAGTAAAGCTTTCACCATTTCCTGTGGTTCCTAAGCCAATCAAATATTAACCTTAGAGTTAGACAGTCCTCCTTGTTTTTATTTCTTTATTTATTTGTAACTTTCCAAGTTACAATAACTTTGTCTTCCTCACATATTTTTCTTCAATCCTTTTCAGTCTTCTTTGATTTTTACTTTCAAACATCAAGTGATGATGTGTTTGATAATTTCCAAATTTATTAACTGAGTATAAAATACTTATCAGCTATTTTATACTGATGAGGAACACAATTTATGGTTACAATGATCACGGGTTCCATGTTTGTTTTATTGTAAGCCTAATTTAACAACTGATGATCTAAAAATTATGGTTATTGTTTGTATTAACTCAGCTTATATTTAAAATATCAGAAAGTGAGAGTATAGTATTTATTTAATGAATATGTTCTCCCCAATATAATTCCTTCACTTGCAGTTATTAAACTTTCCAGTCCAAAACTAATTCAGGAAAGATATTGAAGAAGTCAGTACTAGAGCTGTTTTCTAAATTTGGAAAGAATTAGGTTTTGTTGCTATAGAAACGTCTGATGTTCCTTTATTCTTTTGGGAACTGTGAAAATTGCACAAGTAAAAATAACACCATCAGTCCACTTGGTGGAGTAGGAAGCATTAGAAATAGGTTAACAGTATAATTGATCTAGATAATGATCTTTGCTTATAATGTAAAAATTTTGAAAACACTTCTTGTCCTCTCAGTTTATAATTTTAGTATGCATGTCCATGAATTCAGAATAATTTTTGTAAAATTAACAATTTCACATTTAAAGTCACTGGCATGTTTTTTCTCTTAAAGTCTTACAAAGGCTGTGTGTTATATGAAGTCAGTTTCTGCATTGTTAATAGTTAGAATTTAATGTCATATGACATTGGAATACCTTTTTGAGCTCATACAATAAAAAGCCAAATGTTTACAGTATATAACTGAAGACCAAGTATATACCAAGCTTTTGCTCCCAAAGAATACATGCAGCAGTCAATGTGGCCAGAGACAGGACAGATCTTTTTCTCCCCTTCTGTCTCTTCCACACCATTTTTCACATTACACAATGCCAAAATATGGTCTATTTACTCTCACCTTAACACTATATCTAAAGTTCTCCCACTTTGGTTTATAAATTTTACTGTCTGGTTTAGAATCCTTTGTGTTTGCAACCATTATTCATGTTGGCCATAACTTCACAAGGCATCATCTAATTGGTTCAATTGCCTGGCACATCTTTCTCTCTCTTCTCTCTGTCTCCCTCTCTCCCTCTCTCTGTGTTTCTCTCTGTGTGTTTTTCTCTCTGTCTCTCTCTCTCTGTGTGTGTGTGTCTCTCTGTCTCTCTCTCTCTCTCTCTCTCTCTCTCTCTCTCTCTCTCTGTGTGTGTGTGTGTGTGTAATTAGTTCAACTGCCTGGTACATACATACAGGCATACATTCATACATATCTCAGTGTGTGTGCACCTGTATGTGTGTATATGTGTTAAACTGGCATACTTTTTCTTCTGCAATCTTGAATAGAATAGAATAGAATAGAATAGAATAGAATAGAATAGAATAGAATAGAATAGAATAGAATAGAATAGAATAGAATAGAATAGAATAGAATAGAATAGAATAGAAGCTGGAAGGGATCTTGGAGATCTTCTAGTCCAGCCCCCTGCTCAAGCAGGAGACCCTATACCATTTCAGACAAGTGACTGTCTATGACTTGGGATGTAGAAGCGTCGTAGAATAGAATAGACAGTCTAACTGTGCCAAAATTCAAACATGATCTCCATGACAATAATTTTTACTGAAATAAATGTTTAACAATATGGATAATATATAAAGAGATATTGAGCAGTTATAGTATAAAATACTTTTTTCTCATTAAATGAGTTTTGTTGTTTCAGTCTAAGATCAGTTGTCTTGATGCTTACTTGCCCTATTATTCTACAATGTAAAATAACTAATTAGATAAGAGCTGAGCATCATTTTTGCTATTCTTTGATTTGAACTTCCTAAATGTCAGTGTATTATATATATGTCTGGATGGTACAGTAGGACAAGGGTATGTTGGCTTGCAAGCTAAATTATACATCAGATAATCAAGTTTGAACAGAATAGCAGGACCATGTTCTAAGTAAAATACATCTTTGGTTGGATTTGGTGCTAAAATGGGTCAAATCTTATAGGTTCTGTCCTTCTGGAAAAGTGGCATGCAGCACAATAACTGTTAAAGATAGTAACTTACTCATTTTCCATTTTACCAAAGCATTCCTTAAAAGCTCCAACTAATCAAAGTCATGTTGTAAACTGAGGAGATTGGGTGATATAGGAAGAAGGAATGAGGATTGAATTGCAAAACAAATATATGAAGGTGAGTCAGGTAGATGGGAAAATGAGTCAGGAGGATGGGAAAAACCAAAGAACCTGTGATTGGATTGAGCTAACGATAATCATAAAAAGTGGGAAGGGAGGAGTTTAAAGAAGAGAAGACAATGTGTGATTGGTGTATAACTGGAGTGGAAACATAAATGGCTTAAAAAGTGAAGAAGAAAAAAGTATAAAGTGACATAATGAATAGTGTAAGGCAACGGTCCCCAACCTTTCCATCTCCACAGACCAATGGTGGCGGTGGCAGTGGGGGGGAGATGGGATATTTTCACACGTGTGCCTGCCACTTGTGCAGACCACTACTGCAGACTGGGGGTTGGGGACCCCTGGTGTAAGGTATGTTAGATTTAATTAAATTTCATTTTATTTTCTGTTCTGCTTTTAATTTCTTTTGCTTGCTACTTCTGACTCTTTTTCTGTGCTTATATAATGTTGCTAATACCCATAATGGAAATAGCATGATCAGCATTTATATATGGTTCAGGGCAAATAGTTCTGTTCCTTAATTAGTTGAACTGTTGAAAGGCTTCCAAAGTTATAGAAGAATACAATTGATAAGAGCAATTGATGAACATTAAACACCATGACAATGAAACTGTCATACTATTGGAGATACTTGAGTTTAATTGCTCGGTAGAGTCATTTCAGCAACTGAAAAATGTAGTCAAATGCAAAGAAGGGAAGAAATATACCTCTTCCAGCTAAGGGCATCTCTTAGGCATGGAGAGTTGCAAAACAGCTCCATAGTTCTTACATTTTCATTATAAAATATATTACAAATCTACAATATAATGTGTAAAATTGTTCCTGACATGTAATGTTAATAGAATATTGTTTTTTCCAGTAAATTTCAGTATAGTTTATACTTTAAAAATATTATTTGGCCATTTATTTAAAGGGTAATCCTTTTTATTCTTTTCTGAGCATTTTTTCCAAAACTCTTATAACCCAGGATAAAGAAAAAAACTTCTGTGGAAAGAAGCAGCAATAGTTGTAATGCCTGTATTATATGCAAGTGTGAGCTTATAAAATTCTACCTGCCAATAAAGTCGCTGAATTCACTACTATCATTATTTCTAAAGCAAATAAATATCACAAATTTGCAATCAAGGAATTACATGTATAGCAATTCAGATTCCTTATCTGAATAGTAAGTATTCATAATGGAAAAAATTTAGAATATTGTGTCCAGTAGGCATGGTTGTCTTCATCAAAAGGAATATATGACTGCTAATATTTTTTGAAAAAGACATGAATAGCATGGCTGCATAAAGAACTCTCTGATAAATTGTAAGATAAAAAGGACAAGTATAAAAAGTGGAAAGAGGGACACATAACTAAGTCAGAATATCAGCAAATAGCCCATGCCTGCAAAGATGAAGTGAGGAAAGCTAAGGCTCAAAATGAACTAAGGCTTGCAACCAAAGTCAAAAATAACAAAAAAAAGCTTCTTTCAACATGTAAAAAACAAGAAAAAAGTTAAGAAAATGATTGGTCCATTAGTGGGTGAAAGTGGCAAGAAGGTGACAAGCAGCAGGGAGAAAGCAGAACTATTTAACTCGATTTTTGCATCTGTCTTTACACAAAGGGAAAAAACAGTCCAACCTATCAAAAACACTACCATAAAAAATAAATTAGAAACACAAGTTAAGATAGGCAAGAAAATGGTAAGTGAGCACCTGTGCAGCCTAGACGAGTTCAAATCACCAGGACCAGATGGATTACGTCTTAAGTCCGCTGCTGTTCACCCTGTTGACCCATGACTGCTGTGCTAGGTTTGCCACCAACCATATTGTGAAGTTCGCAGATGATACAACAGTAGTGGGCCTTATTCAGGATGACAAGGTGGAAGCTTACAAGGAGGTTGAGGGGTTGGTGAACTGGTGTACAGCCTAGTTTTAAATACAGGAAAAACCAAAGAGATCATTGTTGATTTCAGAAAAGGCAGGCACAGCCACACTTCTCTGTGCATTAATGTCTGTGGAGATGGTTACCAGCATCAAATTCCTGGGTGTGCAGCTAACGAAGGCTGACTTGGTCGCTAAACAGTGAGAAACTGGTGAAGCGGGCACAGCAGCGCCTGCATTTTCTGCGCCGCATGAGAAAAGCACAACCACTTTCTACAGGGGGACAATCGAGAGCATCCTGTCATACAGCATCACAGTCTGGTTTGGAGGCATCACTGCTTCAGACAGGAAGGCAGTGCAGAGAGTGGTGAGGATGGCCGAAAAGATCATTGGCAGTTCCCTCCCTACCATCCAGGACATAGCACAGAAGCGTTGCTTGAGCAGGGCCCGCAAGATTTTCTGGGACACTACACATCCTCTCCACAACCTGTTTTCCCTGTTACCTTCTGGGAGGAGGCTTCGTGGTATCCGGAGCAGAACATCCAGATTCAGCCATAGTTTCATTCCATACAGCATTAACCTTGCGAACTCTCAAACTTCCTCCTTGCGTTATATATTCAAGATGGACAGTATTTAATATTTATTTGCTATGTATATGTAGGGATGTGGGTCTATGTTGTACATAGTATGTTTAGGTGTGTGTCATGTATATGTTTCACTTTGAGAGCGGGCAACTAAATTTCATTATTTTATGTGTGCCATTGTGCCCACAATATAAAAAATGACAATAAAGGTTATTTATTATTTATTATTTATTATTATTTACATCCCAAGGTTCTCAAGGAACTGGCAGATGTGATCTCAGAACCACTGAACTATATTTTTCAAAGATCCTGGAGCACTGGGGAACTACCAAAGGACTGGAAAAGAGTTGATGTAGTTCCCATCTTCAAAACAGGGAAAAAAATAGATCCAGGAAACTACAGACCTATCAGCCTGACCTTAATACCTGGGAAGATTCTGGAAAAGTTAATCAAACAATGAATCAGCAAATACCAAGAGAAACAAAGTCATTCCTAAAATCCAATATGGGTTTTTCAAAAACAGACCAGGCCAGACAAATCCTAATGCATTCTATGACCAAGTGACAAAATTAGTGGAGCAGAGGAATGCTGTGGATATAATTTACTTGGACTTCAGTAAGGCATTTGATAAAGTAGATCACAACCTATTACTTGATAAGATAGAAAAATGTGGGTTAGACAGCATCACCACCAGATGGATTCGTAGCTGGCTGACCAGCCGTACTCAGCATGTGGTCCTCAATGGAACTGCATCTACATGGAGGGAAGTGTGTAGTGGGGTGCCCCAGGGCTCGGTTCTGGGCCCAGTGCTCTTCAACATCTTCATCAATGATTTGGACGAGGGGATAGATGGGGAACCCATCAAATTTGCAGATGACACCAAGCTGGCAGGAATAGCCAACACACCAGAAGGTAGGCTTAAGATACAGGAGGATCTGGACAGACTTGAACGTTGGACGCTATCTAACAAAATGAAATTCAATGGTGAAAAAAGTAAGATTCTACATTTAGGCAAGAAAAACCAAATGCACAGATATAGTATAGGTGGTACCTTGCTCAATAGTAATAACTGTAACAGGGATCTTGGAGTCCTAGTGGACAATCACTTAAATATGAGCCAGCAGTGTGCTGCAGCTGCCAAAAAAGCCAACACAGTGCTAGGCTGCATTAACAGAGGAATAGAATCAAGATCACGTGAAGTATTAATACCACTTTACAATGCCTTGATAAGGCCACACTTGGAATACTGCATCCAGTTTTGGTCACCACAATGTAAAAAAGATGTTGAGACTCTAGAAAGAGTACAGAGAAGAGCAACAAATATGATCAGGGGACTGGAGGCTAAAACATATAAGGAACGGTTGCTGGAATTGGGTATGTCTAGTTTAATGAAGAGAAGGACGAGGGGGGGACATGATAGCAGTGTTCCAATATCTCAGGGGCTGCCACAAAGAAGAGAGAGTCAAGCTATTCTCCAAAGCGCCTGAAGGCAGGACAAGAAGCAATGGATGGAAACTAATCAAGAAGAGCAGCAACCTAGAACTAAGGGGACAGTTCCTGACAGTTAGAACAATTAATCAGTGGAACAACCTGCCTCCAGAAGCAGTGAATGCTCCAACACTGGAGGTTTTAAGAAGAGACTGGACAGCCATTTGTCCGAAATGGTATAGGGTTTCCTGCCTGAGCAGGGGGTTGGACTAGATGACCTACAAGGTCCCTTCCAACTTTATTATTATTATTATTATTATTATTATTATTATTATTATTATTATTATTATTATTATTATTATTGTTATCGTTGTCGTTGTCGTTGTCGTTGTCGTTGTCGTTGTCGTTGTCGTTGTCGTTGTTGTTGTTGTTAATGAATATGTTTTGCAAATATAACTAATTTGAATTTAAGAAATTCATTTAAATATATAATGAAAGGACAGAAAATAACTATGTTTGATAACAATGTTATAATATTATAAAAATATCTCCATTTCCTCACACAATGAAATACATTATTTCCATTTCCTCACACAATGAAGTACAAATATTCCATATTTATATATATAGTCATTTGAAAAAGAATAAAGATTAGCTTTTGAAAAAAAAAAGAACTTTCATGAATTCTTTAGAGGAAAATGATATGAGAATTAGGTAATTAAATCCAAATAATATTGCTTTTGAGTTGTCCCTGATCAGAATGGTTAAATATCCATAAAGTAGATAATTTCACATAATATTGCTCTCAAATTATATATTTTGTGGAAGAGTTCAGATTATATTTGCAAAAAGTATAACTAATATGCACATTTAACAATGTTGGATACTTGGCTATAAATAGCTACACCAAGATGTTCCCTTTAAACTGTATATATAGATTACAAGTGATATTTGACTTAATCTCCCATAAAAGGTTGTGGCAAAAACTGGCAGTTTTCTTCATTGATTACTGGCTTCTCCATTTAATCATGATACTTTATGATGGCACCTAAAGACAGTCTCAGTGTTTGAATGGCAATGAATTGATTGATATAACCTAACTTCTAAAGAAGTTAAATATAAATATATATGTTTTTATCCAGATTCTTCATAGAGCTGAATTTCCTACCAAACCAATTTCCATTCCATTATATGCCGAAGATACTGTTATTTCATAAAGAAGAACATTTGTAATTCAGGGTTGAAATGAGGGGCCTTTGGTGCTCTTGGAACTTGATTGTTTTCTTGCAGTTGTTACATTACCCAAACTAGGTAAGATATTAGTAAGGAATGGGGTTTGCTCTCAGTTTATATTCTAGTGGCTTGCCCTGTCAGTGTTGGTGGGAATAGTCTTGAGGTTCTTTGTTTGGGCTGTTTACTGTTGGCTTGTTTCGCAGTTTCTTGATTGGAGTATTGTTCACTTGATTGTTGGTCTGATGTTAATCTTGGGTTCACCTGGGTGCTCATTGCTGGTGGGAAGGTGTTTTTGGTCTTTTAGTTTTTCCCTTTTTTGGCTTGTTGATTTCTCTTTTGTATAGTATATAGATATTGTTGATGTGTCTATTGATGGCTAATTTGTCAGAGTGCATTTTTTGGGCTTGGCTTAGTCTAGGATGGTCACAGTTTCCCAATTGAAACTATGGTTAAGTTTGTCATGTTGTGAAATTAAAGAGTTTTCATCATGTCTTCTTATTCTAGTTGGTGTTCATAGATGCATTCTACCAGTTTATCCTACGTAGTGGCTGTTGCAGTCATTACACTGTATGTTGTAAATGACTCCTGTTTTTTCTTATGGGGCTGCTGGGTCGATTTGGTTTACTTAGGATGTTTTTGAATAGCTTTAGTTGGCTTGTATGCTACATTATTCCATGTGGTTGTAGTAGTCTATTGGTGCTTTCTGAGATGTTCTTGATGTATGGCAGTGTTATTCTTTTTTTTCTGCAAGAAAACAACCAAGCTCAGAGAGCACCAAGAACCCCTCTTACTGTTATTTTCTCTATCTGAACTGGGGCTGCAAAGCAGCCCACATGCACAAGGAAGTAATTGTCAATCCAGACAGGAAATCAACTATATGAGAACTAAGGAGCATGCTAAGCAACTCACATTTGAAAAATGCACAGCTACCAAACTAAACAGTTGAAAGCTTTAAATATCTAAGCATATGTTTCCAGTTGTCTTTTTTCTGAAAACTCCACTCTTCAAATCTTTCTTCATGCTCAGATAACTTCTAATACAATAATTACATACATGATGTAAAACAGAAACAACTATAAGCCTGAAGCAATCAGAAGTTTTTAAAACCAGAGTGTAAAGTCTATTGCTTTATGCTGCATAGTGTTGGGCTTATAAAGATACTCATGCATTGCAAGATGTCCAATCTAATATATGACACCTGTACTTTGGTATATTCTATATTCTGAGTTTCCTGATCAGATGCTAAAGGAAATCCTCAAGTTATGACTTCATATTATAAGAATTGCTTGTGGCCCAGAATCACTTGATGGAGTTGGGCAGCTATAGAAATTGATTGATTGATTGATTGATTGATTGATTGATTGATTGATTGATTGATTGATTGATTGATTGGATGGATGGATGGATGGATGGATGGATGGATGGATGGATGGATGGATGGATGGATGGATGGGTGGGTGGGTGGGTGGGTGGGTGGGTGGATGGATGGATGGATGGAATATTAATTGACTGTTCCAAGTTACAATGGTACTGAAAGTGAGGGACTTACAACCAGTCTATAAAGTTGCAGCTGTTGCAGCATTTCCACAGTCATGTGACTGTGATTTGGGCACTTGGTAATGAGCTTGGTTGGCAATTACAATGGTTGCAGCGTCCTGTGGTCACATATTGTCATTTGTGACTTTCCCTGCCAGCTACCCATAAGTAAAGTCAATAGGGAAGCCAGTAGGGAAGGTCACAAGTCACTCCCACTCCCACCACTTTTTCATCTGCCACTCCTTGTACCTGGACTCTATAGCTCCTGCTTGCACCACTACCTGCCCATGCTCCATAGCACCTTCTCATGGTACCTTCTCTCAGCACCCACCACCTGCCCACATTTCCTATTGCCTACCCTTAACATCCACCTCCATCATTAGTTCTTACCTACTGGCCTGCTTGTCAGGGATTCCTGCCTCTTCCCACATCATAGTCATATAAGAGCCTCACTTAATGACCCACACCATTCTGGAGATATGACGGCAACTAGATCTGCTGGGATTGCCATTGTTATGCAATGTAATAATATGACATAGAGCTTCATGGCTGCATCACTTAGCAATAGAAATTCTGATCCCAATTACCTAAATTTTACTTCACCTAGTGCTCAAATCATTTATGCTGATGCTCATTGTGGCTGCTGCTTGAAGTAGTGGCTTAAGCAGATCTTTAGGAGTGAATCTTTAGCCCAGTTATTTTTGAGAAACACCTAGTAGTCTCCTTGGAAGAGACAAGTAAGAGGCTCATTGCTCAATTTATACCTATACTGAGTGTTGATGAAGACTAAGGGAGCACAACCAGAAAAAAAATAATATACAAAAAGAGAAAACTAACCTTTCACATCTCTATTACAAAGAACTCTTACTGTCATGATATAGGACTCCAGCTCTGAATCTGACTCTGAAGAGGCTACTCCAACTGAAAGAGTAAAATCCTGAAACTCTGACCTTTAAACTGGCTAAAAAAAATTGACTTGTCTCTCTGAACCTCTCTTATGGGTGTTCCTATTGAAAGTGAGGCTACCTAAGCAAGCTTTATTTTTAAGAGACTGTTTTGATTTATAAGCCTTTCCTTGTTTATCAGTTATCTACTTGGCCTTGAGTAAACTGCTCTTCTCACTTAACAACTGTGTGGGAGAGAATTTGAAATCTGAAACAAGACATTCATACTCTCCCTTTACCATTCCTCAGTGTTTTTATCATCTACTACTTCCATCACATAAGAGGACTTTTACACTAGCAATAGTTAGATGTCCTTCCATCAATGCCATTATCAGAAAAATATAATTGTATTCTATATCAAAAGTGACTATTTATCTGCTCAATTTCCAAAGTTTATCTACATACTTCTGAAATATGAATGTCTCTATAATAGATGCACAGGAGAAGTACATGGTCTGTTGTTTTTATGTGTTCCATGTCTCTCCAGGTAGGGAATCTTCCCATATCGGCCTTCAAGGACAGCTCAGAGAAAAGCATGATATTGTACCAGAGTTTAGATAACCAGTGTTCTGGTACTTAGAGTTTAGTTAAGTATGCCACAGTTAAGGCAGAATAACTGTTGGATTCATTGACAATAAAGGTTGGAGACCTGGCTAGATCCAAGTGCTGCTTTATATCAGTGCTTTGACCTGACCATATCCCATGCTGAGTAGAAGACCTTGAGCAAAGTCCTGATATGTTGGTTGTCACTGTCATTTTCCATATGAACTGAAAGGCATCCTTTACAATTATTGAGACAAGACCAAGGAGAAAACATGATAGTTTAAGCCAATGGCTGACATGGTCACCCACACTATAGCCTCCACTTTCATGAGGCTTGTCTCTAATCTCAGTTGCAGTAGAGACACTTTTTGGGACTTGATCTTAGAAATTTGGATTGAACAAATTCTAAGGGTGCAAAATCCACAGCAGGGCATCATAAACAAGTAGTACTATTGGGTTGGCTTTGTGGGGCAGGCTGCCAGAATGCCATTGTGACAAGCTTCCTCTGCTGTTTTAAGCCTAATTGCCATGGGGGATTTGCAGATCAAGGGCTTGTTAGAAACTGTCCACCTTGAGTGTAATGTTGTTTAACCATTGCAATATAAAGATAAGAGTTTCTTCAGACAAAAGGCAGATTTTATGGAAGGGTTGAGTAATGTAGTTTTAAGGGGTTCAGGAGAGTTGTTCCAGGAGTTCACTTCCCTGCTCTGGAGCAATTTGGGCCAAATCTTTAGAGGGCCAGGGATTCTATGTTATAATTTTTGGAGATGAGAGGTGTTCTGAGGTTGTAGAACTAATATTCATATTTTGTTATCTGTCCTCTTGGGAAATAGGAGTCAATCCTCATCTGTTTCTCTGCTTTGTAATATCATTACTGGGACTTGTCCAGGTTCTTTTCTTGTCTGTGTATGGTATTTTTGGGCAATAGGATTAAGCCAGAATGGATAAGGCCTGTCATAAGGTGGGAACTTATTTCAGGAAGTGCTATTTTGTTTAAACAATTTTTTTGGGCTATCTTAGTTCCACCTATATCAATCTCACATGGTAATTGTTTTTTATCTCTGAATTGACCAGGATTGGGAAGCTTCCAGAATACCGGGCAAATTATGTGCCATTACCACAATAGTCAGAAGTTAGACCTGGAAATTTGGATAATTGTATTCTATATTAGTTTCTTATTTTTTTTGTCTTTTTGGTCTGTAACTATATATTTTAATAAAATATCCTTGTAAATTTACTTATAGAGAAGGTGTCACGAAGCAACAGTAAGGTTATCCTTTATATTTGATAAGCAATACATGTATTTTAGATTATTTACTAAAAAAAAAACAACCACAATTTTTGTAAGGTTTTATATACGATATGTAGAAGTTGAACAGATATAAAATAGGTTGACTATGATACATCATTTTGCCTCCAAAAGACATGGCTACCAGAATTTCTAACAAAAATTTACTCTAAAATTCCTTCTATGTAGATATTTGTAAAAATATTTATACAATGCAGATATTTGGGGAAATATTGAGAAGACAGAATCTTCTAAACTATTACATTTCAAATAAACAAAATTGTTGCAGTAACATACTTATTTAATGGACCACTTTGGGAAATTTGGTGTCCAGTAAATGCAAATGTCCATTACATCTGAATTCTAACTATTTATGTCAGTTAGGTAATTTGCACTAAATACAAATGTGGCATTTTATATTGTTTGCGTCAATTGATGCCATTAGACTATTTACACAATTATCCACATTATCTAAATTGATCTAGATAATGTTAAAACATCAATTACATAACTACACAGATTGACACAAATTTTATCAATTATGTCAATTGTCTGCATTGGCCTGGAACCAATTTTTTTTTATTGTTTGGGGTGATGTCCAAGGTAAAAAACAAAAAGTCTCTTTTATCTGAAGTCCATTGAATGAAGATCCAGGAAATTGAAACCTTATTGTATAGAAACCCTTACTCTGCAAATAAATACAACTTAAGATCCCATTCTCTCTGACCTTATGAGAAGTTCCTCCTGTTAAAGGAACTTTTACTGTTTACAAGATAATTTATAAAAGGAAGTAGGTTTGCTATAATTATCTTTGAGAAAAGTGGGGAGGGAAGCACATAGTGGAGAACCTCTAATATAACTGTAATCCTTCTTACTATTAAATTATTTCCAAAGCATTTTCTTCTGGTATTTTAACAGACCCCATTTTTATTTACTGTTTCCTGGAAAACTGAAATAACATTAGTAAATCAGTGTGCATCAGGCAGGGTCAGGAAATTGAGCACAACCAAAATCATTCTCATTGTAATAAATACAGGAAAACTTTCTTTATAATATTACTGTCTTCTGAAACACATGAAAAAATAATTGATAATATCATCTTTACTCATTGTTCTTTTCCCTTCTGTGATAGGAATAGGAAATGGGTTTGTTGAAAACAAAATGCCAAATCCATGTTGTATGAAAATATGACAAATTTTTCTACCACTAAAACTTGATAAATGCAATTTGTTCCTATTTAATTATCATCATCAAAAACAACACAACTTAAATTTCTAGAAAAATAAATATAACAGTATCCACATTTGTTTTCTGTCACCTTATTCTAATGTGAACATTATTCACATTAATGGCAGTTTCAGTTCACAGGGGGTTCAGGGCTCCATTTATATGTAGGTGCTGTTCATGGCAATCAGCAGTTCTATATTCAATCATCACTCAAAACCAAAACTGTCCCCAAGGAAGCCATTACTATAATATCCAAATAATGGCAAGCAACATCTTGCAAAGGAAATATTCTCAGCAACAATTATTCCATGTGGCTGCTGCTACTAGAACTTACACATTCCTGAGAATTAATATGGAGACTAAGTAAGTATGAGGCAGGCCAGAAAATTGGTGGTAAATATGTACAATTAGCAATATTTTCTGATGTTAACTCTTTTGTATGGAAATTATTTCATATGTTTTATGTATTGTATGTGTAGGGGTGCTACTGTTTCTAGATGTTACATTATGGTTTCTGCTCTGAATCCTGAGAGTGATGATTGCATCAGTATTCCTCTGATTTAATAATGCAGTGTCTAGAAACTAGAGCACTCATATATATATATACATACACACACACACACACAAGGTATGGATCAGGAACAACTAAAACACACGAAACAATAGTATCTTCAAAAATGTAACAGCATACTACCCTTGTGGATCTCCTCATCAGCAGAGAAAATAACAGCAAATTAGAAATGCATGTCTATTGAAAAACAATGCATACTAACTAAGGGCTCCATTATCAAAATAACAACCCAATCTCCCATAAGAATAGCTGGATAAGAACAGATGAGTACAAAAACTCTGCAGCAACTCCAAACATTAGAAACAGACTAACTATACAACATCTTCCAAAAAATGGATATCCATACAACTTTATCAAAAAGTGTCTGAGTACTCAAACTGCAGCACAACCAACATAAGCTATGAAAAGGATAGCACTATCATACATCAAAAACATCTCAGAAACAACCAATAGACTATTGCAACCAAATGGCATCACCATAGCAAATAACTAGAGTAAAATATCTTAAGTAAAACAAAAGACCCAGTAGATCAGGAAGAAGAAAAAAATCAAGAAACATCTATAATGCACAGTATAAGGATTGTAAACAGCCACTATGTAGCTCAGATAGGCAGAAGACTATGAGAGCACATTGATGAACACCAACTAGCAATCAAGAGACACAATGAAAACTCCTTAATCTCACAACACAGACTCAACCATTGTTTCAACTGGAAACGGTGAGTATCCTAAATAAAGCTAAATCCCAAAACACTAGGGGATTTCTGGAAACTTGGCATTGAGACAAATCACCATCAGTAAACACATAGAAATAACCATATTTACACACCATTCAAAAGTGACAATAAAAAAGCTAAGTAGGAAACAAAAGACCAGAAGACATACTCTCCAGCAGTTTACACCTAGATAAGCAGGGATTAACACCAGACAAACAATCAAGCAGAAAATAATACCCTAAGCAAGAAACTACCAAACAGGAAAATATGTCCCATCAATACTGGGTGTGCAAGCTTTGTATATAAATAGGAAGCAAACTCACTAATAGTGATAATGTTGCCTAATTGGTTAATGAAATATCTGCAAGCAAACAATCAAGCTCAGAGAGCACCAAGGACTGCAGAATTTATTTCACATTTCTCAGTAACTTGCTTACATTAAAACTTATTGATGTTAAATAATCATTTTTATTGCCCATTCTATTATTACTCCATGTTTTTCATATTTTTTTCAACCTATAAAGGAGTTTTTATGCACTAGACTCGGTTGACCTCTTCATTAAGCTATAGGTTGATTGGTTGGCCATTCTATCTTTCTCCAACAGGTTAATGATACTATAAAAAGGAAAGACTGAAATGGCAAGCTAATCAGAAAGGTCAAGATAGCATAGCACACACTGTTCCTGACAAAATATATGTGATACTAAATTTTGGATGTTTAATTCTTAGCAGCATATAATATCCATAGCAAATGTAATCCTATGAACGTACTGTCTTCTAAAGAATTATAGTTGTAATTGCTGAAGCTGACAGTGGGAACCAGCAATTTTTAGTTTAGACAGAACCATTATATTAATAGTGGACAGATGGACCAGAATGTCAAGGCAGGGAAGAGGCCATATTACTGTTGACTCATGAAGTGAGAGAAAAAGGCATAGACTTTAAAGC
This sequence comes from Azemiops feae, assembly GCA_023970755.1. NCBI lineage: Eukaryota > Metazoa > Chordata > Lepidosauria > Squamata > Viperidae > Azemiops > Azemiops feae. The sequence continues at coordinate 1,813,121 of JALGBA010000164.1, read as the reverse complement.
CTGAAAAAAAGAAATATAAATGAGGCTTGATTTCTATATACTTCAATAACCAAATCTTCTGTGTTTGGATAATTTCTAGGCTTTAATGAAGCCACTTATCTAATTGCATCATTTCTGTGAACAGTTGTTGTAAGCAAGTCCTGAGTACAGGAATAAGTGTTTGTAGGTTTGACAATTTTGCCAAGCCTGGTGTGAGAACTAAAAATGATGCCAGTTTAACAGATGAATTCTAGGATTAGAATATATTATCATACCCATAGAATTCATTATTATATCTCCTTGCCATTCTTTAGTAGTGGGAACTTCAGGGATATAGTGGTTAATTAGGCTTGGCTTCCTTTTAAAAACATCATTAGAATATTATGGTGGTTTGAGACATTTAAGGTAATTTCTAAAGAACAGGGCTGTGTGATCTTTATGTTATTTGATTCAACATAATTTTGATCAAATTTCCTACTAAAATGAATCAATGAGTGGAATTGGTGATCCAGTTTTAAGCTTCAATGTGCGTTTGTTGTTTGTCGACTTCAGTTCGGTGTTTAACACTATCATTCCCCAGCATCTAGTAGACAAACTGGGCCTTTTAGGCTTAAACACTTTTGTGCAACTGGATTCTTTTTTTTTTTTTTGTAACAAGTTTTATTAATTTTTCAATTTTACATCCAGATATTTAGGAAGCAGCGTGGTGATTGGGTAATCAATAGTCCAATAACAAAGTCTTGCATACATATCTCAGGTTACATCATTAAAGGTTCCCTCTCTATTTCCCTTAATTATTATATCACATTCAAGTTAATACATTTCTAATTATAACTCAATCCATCAATACGTTTGTCAATATAATTTTACTTATACATATCCAAGTCCTGTTTTTAAGTTTTACCTAATTTCAATTACCATATTCCAATTTAGCTTTTAATATCCATAATATTTAGACTTCGGGTAACCGAAATTTTCCTAATTTCATTACAGAATAGTTATCGTATCTAAAATACACATATTATTCAGTTAATTACATTCTTACTTTATTTCACAAATATATTCTATTTCTCATCCTAGTACCTCATCATTTACTAATAAGATATCTTTTATTGTCACAAACCAACTTCCATAATACAATTCAAAACTATACTCTAATGGCTAATTTTCATTTCCCTTATAAATCTAAATCCTAAGTATTAAATCAATTGATATCTTTAAAAGTCTCCTTAGCCCATTAAGTAAGATTTTAAGCTCTTCCATTATCAGTCAACAGAAAAAAAAGAGGGGAGGAAGGAAAATCCCATTTTTAAATCTAACTCTAGCTTTCTTTTTGTGCCAAACAGGCTTCCATACCAGTGCCTTTAAATCCTCAGATGTATCTCCCTTCATTCCTACACATGTTATTTGAATCAAGGGAGAGCATCCAGTTATCAACTTTTCAAAGGAACTGGCCCCTTTGTGATCATTAGATTGTTGCCCTAATAGTTCAAATCTCCATGTTTGATTTAAAATATTTGTCATCAGTTCAGTCTGGTCTTCTTCTTCTTCCAGTTTCATCTGGCTAGAGTAAGAGGTCATGTCCGGTGTTGTGGTTGTTGTTTGGTTGTCTGGGTTGTCTAAGTTCTCAATATGTTGTGTTTGTTGATCTTTAGCATCCTCCATCTTAATGTTGCTTTCTTCAGTTTCTGTTGCTTTTTGAATTGCAGGTTCTTTAATTGAAATCAAGGTTTGACTGTCAAAGTTCTCAGTAAATTGTACTTGTTGTTGTGTAGAATCCTCTTTGATACTGGTTTGTACCTCTTCTGTTGTTTTTTGGATTGTAGATTCATTAGTTGGAATCTGGGCTTCAATTTGTGATTTTAAGGTGACATCTTGGTCTTTCATTCTGGAATTCATTAGCTCAGTGGCTTCAAGGATTTTTTCAAGTATGAGTTTATAGTTGAGTTGGGGGAAGAACTCCTCCATTTCTATGGTGATTAGAGATAGTCCTTTAGTGGAGACTATGTTTAATAAAAGTCAGCAAATGTCCACCTCCACTATTCCTAGAAGTTATTTTCACCACCCAGCTGTTTCAAATTCTTATCTTTTTTAGATAGTACAAAGGACAAATCTAGGGAGTAAGCAGGCCTCACAGTCAAAGAAATTCACTTGCTGTACCAGGCTTCGCCACAAGATGTTCTCGATAGCATGTAAAATCTTTTTCCAGACACCAGTTAGGCTTTTATCCAATTGAATTTTTTCCCCCAATTTAACAAATAGATAAGGTAATAGGTCCACAATAGGAACTTTTTGGGACCCCAAATATCCAAAAAGTACAAGTCCAGTTATTTAGTTGTTTAAGTTAGTTGTTCTTTTCTTTTCTTTTCTTTTCTTTTCAAAGCTTTAGTTTCCCAAGGTAGGCAGATGCCGCTATGTTAAAAGCGGGGAAGAAATTTCAGGAGACTTTCACAGGAAGATAGTTGGGATACAAGAAAGGTAGGATAAGGTCTCACCCAAGTCCTCCGCGGTGCTTTCGTTGTGCTTGGTAGTGATTTTGGCTTTTGGCTGGCACGGCTTAGTGATCGGCCATGTTAATGGCCAATCTTTTCTCCGACGGTCCAAAGGAGCTGCCTCGGATCAAATGGAAGGGCTGCTGCCCTTCTGTGATCTGTCGAGAGTCCTCCTCACAGTCGTCGTCCCTCCAGGGTGACTTACGACCCTTTTCAGGGTCACCCAATGAAGGGAAACCGAGCGGCGGAGAGAGCACTCGCCCCACGCGTCCGCCAGTGCCGCATCCGGCTGCAACTGGATTCTTGATTTTCTTACCAACAGGCCCCAATATGTGCGAGTTGGAACAAATACCTCTAATACCATTTTCTTGAGCACAGGTTCTCCTTAGGGCTGCGCCCTAACCGCTGCTGTTCACCCTGTTGACCCATGACTATCGTGCTAAGTTTGCCACCAACCATATTGTGAAGTTCGCAGATGATACAACAGTAGTGGGCCTTATTCATGATGACAATGAGGGTGCTTACCGCAAGGAGGTTGAGGGGTTGGTGAACTGGTGTAAGGAAAACAGCCTAGTTTTAAATACCGGAAAAACCAAAGAGATCATTATCAATTTCAGAAAAGGTAGGCACAGCCACACTTCTCTGTGCATTAACCTGTGCATCAACTGTGGAGATGGTTACCAGCATCAAATTCCTGGGTGTGCAGTTAACAAGTAGGCTGGCTTGGTCACTCAACAGCCAGACACTGGTGAAGCGTGCACAGCAGTGCCTGCATTTTCTGCGTCGCATGAGAAAAGCACATCTTCCTTCTCCTATCCTTACCACTTTCTACAGGAGGATGGTTGAGAGCATCCTGTCATACAGCATCACAGTCTGGTTTGGAAGCATCACTGCTTCAGACAAGAAGGTGGTGCAGAGAGTGGTGAGGATGGCGGAAAAGATCATTGGCAGTTCCCTCCCTCCCATCCAGGACATAGCACAGAAGCGTTGCTTGAGCAGGGCCCGTAAAATTGTCTGGGACACTACCCATCCTCTTTACAACCTATTTTCCTTGCTACCTTCTGGGAGGAGGCTTCATGGTATCTGAAGCAGAACATCCAGATTCAGCCAGTTTCATTCCATACAGCATTAAACTTGTGAACTCTCAAGCTTCCTCTTTCTGTTATATATTCAAGATGGACAATGTTTAATATTTATTTGTTATGTATATGTAGGGGTGTGGGTCTATACATATGTTGTATATAGGATGTTTAGGTGTGTGTCATGTATGTGTTCACTTTGAGAGCAGACAACTAAATTTCATTTTTGATGTGTGCCATTGTGTCCACAGTAAAAAAAAATGGCAATAAAGGTTATCTTATCTCATCTCATCTCATCTCATCCTGCAATTTAAAAGCTTGCTTAAATCACCCAGCCTAGGGTGGTTTTGAGTTTGCAGTAAGTCAATTCTAGAATCCAGCCAGTTCTAGATAAACTATTATTAGGTTATTTTTAGCACATTGTCTGAATCTGCTGTTGTGCCCACAGTAAAAAAATGGCAATAAAGGTTATCTTACCTTATCTTACCTTACCTTATCTTATGTTATCTTATGTTATCTTATCCTATCTTATCCTATCTTATCCTATCTTATCCTATCTTATCCTATCTTATCCTATCTTATCCTATCTTATCCTATCTTATCTTACCCTATCTTATCTTATCCTATCTTGCCTTGCCTTGTCTTGCTTACCTGACCTTGCCTCACCTCGCCTCGCCTTGCCTCACCTCACCTCACCTCACCTCACCTCACCTCACCTCACCTCACCTCACCTCACCTCACCTCACCTCACCTCACCTCATCTTATCTTATCTTATCTTATCTTATCTTATCTTATCTTATCTTATCTTATCTTATCTTATCTTATCTTATCTTATCTTATCTTATCTTATCAATGCTTTAATGTCCTTCAGATTATGCATATGCTTGTGCAGAAAGCATTTTTACTGAAATGATGCATCTATCTACCTACCTACCTACCTACCTATCTATTCCTGCATAGATAAATGTCCACTGCATATGGGCATTCAACAAATGTCTATCGAATATCAGATATACAAAGACAAACCAACTTCTCAAAATATTTCCAGTATATATTAGTATCAGTCTCTCTTTAGTAGTAAAGAAAGATGTCCTACACTGAATTAGAACATTAAACAATCTAGCCCAATATTATCAACCAATATTGGGCTAGAGTGTTTAATGATCTAATTAAGCAGCTTTCTAAGTTTTCAAACCAGAGTTCCAAGGATTGTACATTGGGATGTCTATATACAATTATTTTGTCAGTTAAAGCAAAACATATGATATCAACAGCCATTTCAAAGGACTGGGTGAATTTAAATAGCATTTGCCTGCTACTTTGTGCATAATAGCTTATTTTGCAGATTGGATTTAATAACTTTTGGTGTAATGACAGGAAAACAAATCCCAAAACAGGTAAGTTTTGTGTCCTGTTATAAAAACTAATATTTCAGTATGATAATTTCATATTCTAGGGCACATAATGCATAGGAATTTAAAAAAAACCAATATAATTCAGGTTAAGAATGTTATTTTTTTTAAAAAAAAATCCCTTGGGTCAAATTTGTTTTCTGATCGCTTTATGAACATATCCCAGAGGTTTTATTGGCAGCAATATAAAAGCTACCTTCCATGTCCTCTTTTGAGATTTTGTTTTGACTTAGCATTTTAGCCTTTGAGATTTTCTGGTAGTCTTCTATCTAAGTAGTATTCCAAGTCTGATCCTGCTTATCTTTTTCCTATCAAAGTTGGCTATATGTTGTTTCATACTCAGGATAAATCTGGTTGCCTTTATAATTTATCTTTACATGTTTACACCTTCCAGTTTACATGCAGGAGTCTCTGATTAAACATTGACTATGATAACATTTTATGGCAGAATAAATAATAAACTAAAATCCTTAGCTCACAGTATTTAGACAGGATTTGCTATTCCTTTGAAAACTGTCATCTTAATTAAGCAAGTCCATATGCCCTGCTGTACTTCAGCCAACAATGGTAAATGAAGGTCACATTTGGCAAAAAGCACAGTAAAAGCTACTACATCATTATAGAAACAAATGACAACTCTTTCCTGCAGTTATTTCTCTATGGTTTACACAATTGCTCCAATTCATTCCTGTTTCATGAGGTATGGACAAAAATCTAAAGACATGTCTAAGAAAAGAAGCCATACCTTGGTGATAAGTGAGTGGTACATTACTTCACACCATGTTATATAGTGTTGAAATATATATATACACAGACACACACAGACACAGACACAGACACACACATATACATATATATGCGTATATATGTGTTGTGTGTCTGTGTGTGTGTATCTGTGTAAAACATATATATATTTATTTTAAAAGCACATGGCCTAATGTTGTGACAGGAAACAAATGTTCTTTGTTCTAAAGGAGGAGGACTCAGCTTTAAAACCTCTTTCATCAGAAATTCCTTACTGAATGAGATGAATTGTAAGGCAACATGCCAACAGGTGCCTTCTGCCACTTCTTCTCTTTGCTCATAACAGAATTGTTTGTAATGTTGCCAAGTAATTATCTACTTCACTGATTCTTCAAATCAAAATAATTCAAAAAAGTGTACACATACGGAAACAAAACTTTATATTTTTTGTTTGAATTAATAAATTCATCTCTTGTATGGGTTTATTCCTGTGACAGAAACATTCAATTAAAAAAATCAAATATTTGAATGATCACAAGTAAGCAACAGTTATATTGGCATTACATAATGTAAATATTAAAAGCTGGCCTGTTTGGGGGTAAAATTGAGATTCATACGGAGTTCAAATAAAGACAAAATTAAGTTAGTAGATATTCTCCGTGATTCAGAATTCCTATTTCTGAGATAAATTGAGAGTTCTTCATTTCAAGACTTTTAGTTCTAAGATGGCAGCGCCTGGATCAGCTGCGGCTGCATTGGCTCTCGAAGGTGAATAGTTTGGGGAGGGATATTAAGGGATATAGGCCACATGATTGGGAAGGTTTTAATGTGTTTGAGCAACGTGGTGGAACTAAGGTAACATATGACCGACAATCTTTGCTGGCATGGCGAGTTTCTAGCTGTTTCGGAACTGTTGGTGAGACCGTTAAAAGTCGTTGGCGCTGTTTGAATTTGTTCTGCCAGCAGCAAGATCTGACTGCTGGCCTAACGATGGATTCTATTGCAAATCAGGGCTGTTTCCAAAGGAGGCAGGGAAGGAGAGGGCCCAGGGCTTATGGAGCAAAGGAACTGGATTAGGCTATCAGCAGGCCCAGAGGAAGAGAGAGAGGCTTTTGGAGGAGTTGGTGGCAGCGGCAGCATGCTCCAGGGGCGAAAAGAAGCAAGGCCTCTTTAAGGAAAAGGTGGAAGAGTCAGGATCAGAAAAAGGAAAGAAGGCAAGGTTGTCGTGCAGGAATACAAGCTAATTTGAGAGCTAATCCACACGGAGCCCCATTTCCATCTGTCCTGTTTGCCATCATTCACTCCCTAGAGACTAAAATGGACGATCTGAAACTTGAGCTGGCCATGAACAAGGAGTGTATATTGGAGGTGCTGACCCTTTGAGAGCTGTATGCCACGAAATTTCATTTTGATGTATGCCGATTGGTGTACATTCAAAGTGACAATAAAGTTGTTGTTGTTGTTGTTATTATTATAGGATATGAACACAGTATTTGATCAGTGGCTTCACAACAAGTCAGTATCAATTTTCTGAATTCGCATTTTACATAAAGCAATCATATTGAATTGAATTGAATATTGTATTTGGCCAAGTATGATTAGATACATAAGGAATTTGTCTTCAGTGCAGAAATTCTCAGTGTACATGCAAAGCAACAAAATAATGATGATAATTATAATAACACCAATAAGAGGGGGAGGAGATGAAAATAATAATAAGGATAAATAATACTACTACAGCCATACTACATGGGTAAATACACATAGACATTAGATAGCATTGTGAGAGTTAGGTGTTCAGCAAGTGATGGCTCAAGGGAAAAAACTGTTCCTTTATCTAATTGTTTTGGCCTGCAATGTCCTGTAGTGCCTTCCCGAGAGAGGAGTTGAAACAGTTTATGTCCAGGATGTGAGGGGTCAGTAGATATTGTAACTACTTGGAGCATTACCTTTGGAGATTAACTGGAAAGCACAGCTAGTGCAAAATGCAGCAACTAGTCCCATCACAGTTGTGTAACACTAATTGTAAAGTTGCTCACTAGTAAGCTTCCATGCTAGCATGATGTGCTAATGATGACCTACAAACCCTCATAGAGCATAGCATTAAGTTAAATCAAGAGAAATCTTTGAGAGCTCCCTTAATCTGAGGTGAGGAGGGACATGGAAGAGGCTTTCTTTACTTTCAGAAATTTACACAGCCCCCTGCATCCTGACATTTCATTAAACTGTTTAAAAATTCAATTTCCCTGTACTTTTAAGAAGTATTGGGTGTTTCTGGTCATTAAATGGGGATTGCTATTAACTGTATGCATTTGTTTTTATTTTATATCTTTATTCTATTATACTGGGCTCATAGCCTACAATTGAGGCAAGTTTCTAAACCCATGAAATAAATAAATGTTTACTTGTTATGGAATAAGAAATTCTATTCCTATATATTTTCTCTGTTCCAATGTGATACATTTTATACTACTGTAGAAGTAGCCTCTTTTAATTTCTCTTTGTTTTACTTATGCCTATTTTAAATAAGCCTTCCTTCCTTCCTTCCTTCCTTCCTTCCTTCCTTCCTTCCTTCCTTCCTTCCTTCCTTCCTTCCTTCCTTCCTGTTACTCCAGTACATCTTTAGCATTATTTGATTATTCTCCATAAGCGAAGAGATTAAATTTCTCAGATAATGCACAACTAACATTGACTTATCTGATTGCAAGCACACTTTGTTTAAATGTCTTCTATTTCTTACTCCTCAAGACATGTTAAGTGCCTATAATTGTTCAGTACTATGAATCAGTGTATCTAACTGTGTCCCTGGTTGCTGTTAATAGCTGAAAAATGCATCAGGGGCCCACTACCCACTGTTGCCCCAGGCCTGGGAGAAAAGCCAGGTTTTAAGATCCTTTTAAGCAAGGTCAGGTGGATGGGGGGGGCAAACAATAAAGTATCATTGACTTTCTCTCTGTAAGTGCTGCTAATTTCCTCTAACAAGTATTTTTCCTAAACCATAGAGTGACCGTCAAACTTAGTGCAATATTTTTTTTTCCTAAAATTTATGTCAGGGCTCAGCAATCTATGGCCAGTGGGCCAAACCCAATCTGCCACCTGTTTTGTACAGTCCAAGTTAAAAATGACTACTGTTTGAACAGCAGCAGATAACCAAGCCCAAGCCTCAGCCAAAGTCCCAAGTAGGGGATGGAGTGGTAAATCCTGTGTAGTGGCCATAGCCCTATATCAGCTCAGATGTGAATTTTTAAAAGGTTCACCTAATTGTTCGACAATGCATGTGCTATTAAAGAAAGAGTTCTACTACATACTACTAAAACTAGTAAAGTACTAGCACTACTGAAAACAAACATTAGTAAGCAATGGCAAAATGCAACAATTGGTTAGGGTTAACCAGAAAATGGTAGGTCATGATATGAAAATATGCGGACTAATCTTCATATAAACCACTAAAAAAGAAGTCAACAATTTAGTAGAGTCTGTTAGCATTTAATAACCACCATCTGACTTGTTTCACTATAAATGTTATTGACACGTATTTAACAACAATAAATAAATAAACTGGAAGATGTACTTAATCCTATAATTAAGAATAGCATTGTGCAATTTAAAATGAAAATTGATCCATGTTTCTTTACTGTGAAGTGGAATACTATGAACTCATACTGCTTCCAACAATTTTTGTCTGCTTTGAAAATGTGAACCTATCAGGGTTTTTTTTTTTTTATCTTTGAAAATAAATCAGGGTTAGTTCTCAGTAAATCTGTTTCCTATTAGCAATCTATTAGCAAGATTTAGGTATTTTCCAAAATTCTTATTTTGAGAATGACAGTATTTAACTAGCATTGAGGATCTACTCAGCAACTGAACTGAAAATAAGCTAATTTGGTTATTGCCAAGTGCATATGGTGATCCTTCTCCACTCATTCAGAAAATAAGAATTAACTTGATTTGACAGCCCTCCAATTTTGCTTTCAGCGTTATTGATTCCCCTTTTCCAAACCGCACTATTTCCAGGGACCAATTGGTTTACTTGTTCTAATCACTTTTTATTGTACCTTCTCTGCATGCAATAATAAATTTGACAATCCAGATCCACTCTGGCTCCATTTTCTTTCAGAAGGCACTGATTGCCTTCCAGGTTTTTAAAGCAGCAATTTGTGGTGCATTCTTTAAAGAGAAGCAAGTGGAATGTTTCGTGCATCTGTTCAGTTTGCATTTGCAGTAGCATTATTATTCTCAATCATCTCAGTGTTTTCAGAACTTATGCAGGTAGAAATCCAGAACTTTTCTCTAAAGGATTTTTTTTTAGGAATATCTTATGTGTATGACAAATTTTGAAAATGACATGTTTGTGAATGTAAGAGAACAATAGCAGTTAGGTTTTCTTTAAGATTTACTTCACCATTAGGTGAGAAATAAAAGCTAATTGAGGAATATTAATGGAAATATGAGATAAACTTGATTCTGAGAACTTAATTCTGGAGTTTATTTTCCTATTCTCAAATGTCATTTTCCAATATCATTTCTGAGAATTATTGGAACAATTATTAGTTTTCTTCATTAACAGAATTATATGTGTTGTAGGAACTCAAACTCTTCTTGTTATCTTTTTCTGCTGAATTTCTAAAGAGGATAGGTTTTCTTAACTTAAACTGGTATAGTGTGTGTGTGTGTGTGTGTATGTGTGTATAAAATAATATATACTAATAAATAATTATATTGTTACATAGATTAATTGTTTGTCCAGAAGGGTAGGGGTTTATTTTCTATGTTGCTCAACTACATTTCTTTGAATTACCAATTTAACTATTTTGCCAATTGGAATACTCTAGCTATACAGATTCATGGTCTATTAGTAGTAGCTTAAATAATTAGCATGTATGATGGGGCTGTCCTCCAAGACAACTCAGGCGCTATTTTTATTGGAGATAGGGTAGCCAATCTCTCAAGCAATGATACAAAATTTTCTCCCTAATCCTGTTTTTTAAATCCTCCATGTTTCCAGTCATTCCTCTGTGTGAACACAGAGAAGGTCATCCCACTTGCTTTAATCAACAACTGACAAGCAGCTGCAACTGGGTGTCCTGAAGAACACCTGCACTATTTTTTTTCCCAGGTCTGGAAGTGAGGGGGAATTTTAGTCTACTAGAGCAGGGCTTTTCACCCTTTTCACAGATTGTACCACTTTTAGGACATGACAATATTCGAGTACCACCAGTGTTTAGCAAGGTGTCAAAAACTTGATGACTAAAAAAAAAAGAAGGGGGATTTTGGGTTTTACTGATTAGATTCATTTGTTGTTATAGAAATGGCTAGTTTATAATATTATGGAAAAGTAAAAAGTTGAGATTCGATGTTAATGTTTCATTCTACTCAACAGAGGAAGTTGGAAGTCAATGCCTTTTCTTTTCCCCTTCTCCCCCTCACTTTTTCCCCCTTCTTCCTCCCCACTGTGTCCTACTATTTGCTTTTGTATTTTTGTATTTTATTCCATAATCTAATAAAATGTTACAAACCATAAAAAAAAGGAAAAAAGTACCGGTTTTAATTTCTTCGGTGGCAGTTCCTTTGCTGAATCACATTCCCTTTGTGCTGACAAATGTATAATGAATTTATCCATATTTATTAATATGCACCACTACCAGCTGGCTGGTCGGCCCTTCTTCCTCTCTCCCTCTCCTCTTCTTCCTCCCTGCCTTCTGAGCTCTCCTTCCACAGTGTAGTAAGAATGCACCCCGCCAGTCCCTTCACTGTACCCCTAAAGACACAGGAATAAAGCGCAAAGCAAGAAAGGCTCACAAAAGCCTCCCAGAATAAAGAAACACTAAATCTCAGGCTTTTTTTTCTTTAAGCTGCCTCAGGCATGTCACAATGTTGAAACCGGAGCCTGAAAGGTTCTGGCAATTGCAAAAAGTGATAACCTTAAATTAAGCCTGTTTACCTACAAAGAAAACTTGCTGAAAGCCATAGACAGACTCAGGATAAGGGGGTAAAACTAATTACATTTGTTTAAAGGGATTAAACCTATGGAAGCCAACGCTTTGGACTCATTGCTAGCCTTTGTGAAACAGACTAAAATATTCCAATAACCAAAACACACAAACCGAGCCTCTGAATTACAAAACGCTGTAAAAACTGTATAAAAATCCTTATGGTAACCCAATCAATCTGCCAGCTGACCCAGAACTAAATAAACCAACCTTTTCCGATATGCTTGTCTCCTGGCTTTTCATTTCATCAGCGCTGATTGCATTCTCCTGGCTGGAGAAAACGAACCAGGGGACCTTTTCTTCCAGCAACAGCTTCTTCTTTCCTGTCTCTTTTTCCTCCTTGCTGAGCTCTCCTTTCACAGCTTCTTCTCCATCCTCTTTCCTGCCAAAACCACTTCCTTTTATATCCTCTCCTCTCCCCTCCTTTTCTCTTCAATTCACTTTCAGCTACATGCTGCTTCCAGAAGTGCCAATCAGCTGGAGCCCTGCCAGCGCTCCTGGGGCTTCAGCCGAGTCCCAACAGTCCTGCAGCTCCAGCTGCCTCTCCCTCAGGCTTGGGTCGCTTCAGCTCGTTCCCCTCCCTGCTACACTTGTCTAGGAGGGTCATGTACCACCTGCCATGTGCCAAAGTACCACTGGTGGTACACATACCACCAGTTGAAAATCCCTGTACTATAGGAACTCCAATCTGTGAATTATGAACATTCATTCAGCTGAAGTTCAGCGGGTGCTGAATGTAGGGACTTAACATCAGTTCTTTTCCAGTCACTTACAACTTACAACCATTGCAGTGATTCTGTGGTTGGATGAACAAAATTTGGGTACTTCGCAACCAGTTTGCATGTATAGCCATTTGCACCTATGACTGTAGTGACATTAAGTCATAGGATTGGTATTTGCAACCTTCACTATTGACTTCCCACAAGCAAAGTCAGTGGGGAAGCTGGCCAAAAAGGTTGCAAGTTGTTTGGATAAGTCTCTCCTTCCCCCTCTCCCAGCCTTCCTTTACTTGTATGTGCCATGTCATCCTCTCCTAATCACTCACATGCATCCCATGCCCTCCTTCTGTGACCTGGCCACAACTGTACACACATTACCAGCACTCTCCTTCCAGGTCTCCCTGCACTAGTACCCAGGTATGCATTCATCCTGCATTCTGTTTCATGTCTTTTCTGTGCTCACACACATGCATGCATATTGTGCCCTTGTTCCTTGGTCTCCCTCCCTCACACACACATGTATCCTATATCATCTTTCCAGGCCCTGCATTCATATACATGCAACAGGTATGTGTGTGTGAAATTAATCTCCTTCCTCAGTCTCCCAGTGCTTGCATCTCCCCACTTTTTCCTTCCCAGCCTTCCTGAGTTTGTGCCTAAAACTCAGGTGCTACTTGTGCTGGGTCTCCCAGGGCCTCCACAATC